>JAJTUV010004363.1:0-21817 GCA_021653895.1 Mastomys natalensis
TTGTTTTGGTCAAAATCCAACATATTTTTCAGTACTCAGATCAAATTCCATGTCCTGTGATCAGCCAGATGGTCCAAGAGAGTCTCTTGGCTTCTGACTCATTTAATACATTTATTGTATGACATTTATTTTTGAAGCAATTTTACCTTGTGACATGTACCTATGACATTGTTCACTGAACTGTTTAAGAGCATGAATGACTTACTTAATTAATTTGATGTCATTTACACTATGATGTTGCATAGTAGATTCTCAATAAATACACAAAATTGGATCACTGATGACAAGTCATTCGTTGCTGGTAACTTTGGTTAGAGGGTTTACGGTCATTTTCATGTATTTCTTCCAGTCAGCCATCTTGTTATAATTAAGGAACTGGATTTGGCAGTCTCTAGAAGTGAGGTGAAATAATTGAATTTATATTCTAGAAATGGCTCAGATTTGTTTTGTTTGTTTTCAATTTTTTTAACATATTTTTCCTTTGGGGCTCAGATATCTTAACTGGTATACTATATAGTCACTTCTCCCCCATCCCATTTCTGTGCTAGAAACTAGACTGTTTATGCTAATTAGACCTGCTTCCAGAATGCCTGCCTAGCTCAGTTTGATTATGTGAGTTGCCTTATATAATCTGTAAATATAATTTTAGTTACTTATATAAATTTTTCAAAAATTGTAATCTATTAGTAAAATTTATGTTTTTATATTAATTTTAAAATTTTTCAGGTTTTTGTTTCGATTGAGCTCATAAACTTAATTGCCTTACATATAAGACTTGAATTAATTTTTGTATCAACCTGTTAAGGAGCAGTAATTAGTTCCTCCACTTTAATTTAGAGTCCTGTTTTGTTATTTTTAATGTTTATAGGCCTTTTCCAAAAGGCTAGTATATTGTAACATTTTGGTAGGCTTTTCATATTTTTTTCTATTTTAATATGAAAAATTCCTAATGAGTGAAACAACTACACTAATAATAATTTCATAATAATGTGCGATGTCAGATGAACACAGGGCTAGGGCTGAAGCCAAATGATATTTTAAAATATTCAGCATTTATTAATTTCAAAGTGTGCACACCTGTAAAATATGAAGGTTAGAGATATTAGCCTCTCCTTTTGAGTTAAAATCTACAATCATACCTATATAGTATATATAATTTTGTTATGTACATATACTTTTGTTATTTATATATATGTATATATAGGTACACACACACATATATATACACACATATATACATATATAGACACACAAACACACACACACACACACACACATATATATATATATATATATATATACACACACACACATATGTATAATACCTATATAGTACCCACATAATGGTTAATAAATAAAAACATATTTGTTTAACTTAATTTTAAATAAATTTTATTTATTAATAAATTTTAAAAAGTTATTACTCACCAAAGATCTGGCCTTTTACTTTTTCATGATTTATGTTTGTAAACTGATTTGAAGACATTTTTGTGCTTTTGATTGTAAGTCAAACAGTCTTCCAGAAAATGAATATGGGGATTAGACAGAGGGTAAGGTAACACTTAAAATACTGAGGCCATTTGCTTTTTATGCAGTGGCTCATTTTGCTTCAGAAATCATGTGAATTTTGGTTATCTGCTACATTGCCATAAGATTTTGCACTACATCCAAAGTGTTGTCATATTTTCTCATCACTGAAAGGCTGTATTTTTTATACAAATGGCATGCAGATTTTAGTAATGTTCTATGTTTTATAATCTTAAGGAATTTTTCAGACCACACAGTTTTCTCTCTTCATAGGAAGGAAAAAAATGCTACTAGATTTCTCTTTTTCTACCACGTTTTATGTCCATAATTTTTTTTGAATTCTATAACTTGCTCTTGTACAGTCTCATCTGCAGCCATCCTGTCAATCTTTGCTCATGTGTTGATAACTTCAACCTTTTTCATGAATCTTAGGCTGAAGGTTTATTATTCTCCCTTTCTGTCATTTGGGAAGGTAGGCTGCATTACATAACACATTTATTGTAGAATACATGGTAAAAGGAGAAAGCATATATGCAAGGCAACAAAATAGCCTAAAATAATGTATGTTCATTCTGGTTTTTTGGCTCACTTTTGAATGTTACCAAATTATAATGATAAAATGGGATCTGTTGTGCAGGACTGCTTTCCACATTCCATTCAAGCCCTGTTTTTTCTTTTTCTTTTATTCTCCTCTCACACATTGCATCCTGATGGCAGTTTCCCCTGCTTCCATTTCTCCCAGTCCCTCTCACATTGTCTCTCCCTCCCACCATGACATACTAGCTGTGTAAAATATAGAAGATTTCTTTACATCTCTGATTCTGTTTAATATCTAAATTAATGTCATACTGTGTAGGATATATATATATAAAATGTGTGTACATGCATGTATATGTACATATATATACACATATATATGTGGGTTAAATGAAATATATCTAAGACTTAAATACCTGGCATATAGTGAATATTAATAGAAATGAAACACTGCTTTGTTACACTGTGTATTGTGTCTTTATCTCTATCCAAGTTACATCATGAAAAATTTTCATATGGCAATAAAAACTTATAGTACACAAAATAGCTGCATGTAACAAACTATTACATGGTATAAATAATTTTTAATACTAATTTTTAGGTTGATTCTCTTTTGAAGTGTTACTAGTTTTAGCCATCATAATTTTTCCTTTTTCTTTTTATCCTGTCATTGATTTTGTTATGCACTATGATATCAATAGCTACAGTTTGCACAGGATTAGCTGCTCAATTAGTATTTGTCAAGTGTAAAGGTAAATGAATTGACTGTCATACTCTCATGCTCTTGGACACTGGTTCCATCTCTGTCTTAGAATTAGCCACTATTGGATATATAAACGAGTAATTAGATAAAAGTGGAAAAAGTGTTTGAATGAGTACTATGCTTCTTAATGTGTGACTATCTCACCTAATTTTTAGTGTGATGGTATTTATGTAAAATAATGTCTTAGGAGTTTTATTGATGTGAAGAGACACCATGATCATAGCAATTTTTATAATGGAAAATATTTAATTGGGGTTGACTTACAGTACAGAGGTTTAGTCCATTATCATAGCAGGGAGCATGGTGGCTTGCAGGCAGACATGGTGTTGGAAAAGGAGCTGAGAGTTCTACATCTTGATATATAGGCAGCAGAGGACTGTAAGCCACACTAGGCAGAGCTTCAGCATGTGAGACTTCAAAGCTAATCCCCATAGTGACACACAAGGTCACACCTATCCTAACAAGGCCATGACTCCTGATAATGCCACACTCAATGTGCCAAGCATTAAAACACATGAGTCTATGGGCATTCCTATTCAAACTACCACAAATGTTTTTTTTTTTTTCTTATTCACTTTACAGCCTGCTTACTGACTCCCTCTCCCACATTCTTTTCCCCACTTCCCTTCTTCTCTGAGCAGGTAGAGGCCACTCTGGGTATCTCTCCACCCTGGCACATCAAGTCTCTGCAAGGCTTGGCACATCTTCCCCCACTGATGCCAGGCTTCAGGGTGTCCTAGGTCTAGCCCGTGTGTGCTCTTTGGTTGGTGGTTGTTTCTTTGAGAGCTTCCAAGGGTCCAGGTTAGTTGTCTCTGTTGGTCTTCCTGTGGAGTTCTTATCCCCTCTGGGGCCTGCAATCCTTCCTCCTATTCTTCCATAAAATCTCACAAGCTTCATCCATTGTTTGGCTGTGGGTCTCTGAATCTGTTTCAGTGAGCTGTTGGGTGGAGCCTCTCAGAGGACAGCCATGCTAGACTTCTGTCCGCAAGCATATCACAGTATCATTAATAATATCAGGGATTGATGCTTGCCTATGGGATGGGTCTCAAGTTGGGCCAGTTATTCTCCCCTGTACTATCCCCTTTCTCTATTTCAAATTCAAGGCCTCTTTTCTTTGTTGTTATATGTATTATGTGTATATGTATGTATGCATGTATGCATATAAACATGTGTATCTGTGTAGGTTGTCTGTGTGTGCCACGGGATAACGGGATACTTGTAGAGCTCAAAGGACAACTTCTAGCAGTCAGTTCTCCTTTTCTGCAATGTGGATTTCAGCGATGTAATTCAGGTTATTAGACTGGCTGCGGGGCTCTTTACCCACTGAACCCCAGTTTCTTGATTTCTACTGTCTTTTAAAGCCCCCTCTGTATTGCTAACCTTCTTGAAATAGCACCCCAGCTAATATTACCAGGGTTAGAGAAGCCATTCTCCTAGTTCAGCTGGTTTCAGTCCCTCAGGGCAAGACTTGCTATTTGAACTTGGTTGAACTAATTCACACCAATGTGTGAATAACTGATGGCTCCCTCATCCTGGAAGTCATAGTTAAGATAATTTCAACAGACTTCTGTTAGTTTACATGAACCTGTAATTGCTATATTTTCTGGCAGTACTACAAAGCAAACGGTGGGGTAGGATGAGAGAAGGTTGGAGGCAGAGGGAGTTTCACAACAGGAGGAGGTGTTTTGAGCCGGCAAAAGCCTTGTATAAAACCTTTTTTCTTAATTTTCCTTCTTGACCTCTCCCCCTTCCAGTGTTCCTGTGTATTCTCATGCATAGACTTACTATGTGCAGCAAGTTGTGTCTTTTTTTTTTCTGATAGCTAGATGGCAGTTCTTGATAAGGTAGTATTGCTGGTAGTTGTAATGGGAAATCAAACTGGATCAAAAAAGAGGTTCCTGAAGATTACAAGTATCAAAACTCAGCCTTGGTTTGTGACTTGTTAATGCATGGTCCCACCTTTGGCTACTATATTTTATTGTTCAGAACCTTCTTCCTTTAACTGCTAGCTAGTGTCTGTATTCCTGGTTGGCTGAGTATTTTCTGTGGCTTCTGGGCCAGTCTTTCTTCAGGATCAGATTCCTAACAGCTTTTATGCTTTTGATACTCTCAACTAGGCCATAAAGTCTTGTGTAGTAAATTTGTGTCCTCAGATTTGAATCTAATGTTAATAAAACTCAAAGATCACATTATAATACTATAGAGGGGTTTTACAGTTTTTCTTCTTCCAGTGGTTTCCCAGAACATTGTGGAGACAGTGGCTAATGATCTGTCAGTCATCATAGCTGCTGTGGCTTCTGCCCTCATTCCCCCTACTCCATATGTTTATCAAATTTGCAAACAGGCTTTTTCTCTTGGGAAGTCCAGTTGTATTTTGTTTTGTTTTGTTTTATTTTATTTTATTTTATTTTATTTTTGTATTGTTCATTGTGTTGATACCCTTGATACTTGTTCCCTGCTGGTCAGTGTAAAAGGAAAGGCAAGGAAATTGAAGGGGGTGGGTGGCGGGGACATCCTCGTGGAGACAGGGGGCGTGGAGGAGGTATGGAATGTAGAAGAGTAGGTGGGTGGACAGGGAAGGGAGTTTAAAATGTAAAAAAAAAGTGGAAACAATTTTTTAAACTCAAATAAGTCTCTAGTAAGGGTCATGGTAGCATTCTGTCTTCCTGTGTTTCAGTTGTACACTTAATCATATTTTGTTTATTAGGGTGTATTCACTGTACATGATGTTGGGTTTCATAAAGACAACAGATTCCTTTGTGTATATGATGTGCTTTGACTGTATTCACCCCCATAATCTGCCCCCTCTGCCTCACTCCTTCTCATCATCATTCTGATGGTTGCCTTCATTCCCTGGGACTCCCATTTGTTTGTATAGTTTACTCTCGACTGCCCTCTATACCATTTGTGTTACTGGGTATTAGTGATGTGCAGTGGCTTGCTTGATTGAACTTACATGTTTCATATTTTTTGCTCCATCTAGTGGAGCATTGATTGTCAGTATTGAATTTCAAAATGTGTTATTTCATCACCTCTGGTTGAAATAAGAATTGAATAGAATCTAACAATCCACAGAATAGGCTTCTATCATTTTTAATTACTAGCCTGCAGAAATTACTAGCTTTAGGACAAAACTTCATTTTTTCAATATTCATAGATGGGGTGGTGACAAACCTATGAAACACATTTTTTTACTCTCTAAGTTTTAGCCATTTTATCTTTACTTAGAAAATTGACAGTGAACACTGCTTTTATTCTAGCTAAACATTTCTCTTGCTCAGTACAGTTCATTAGTAATTTACTGAGTCACTCCCACAACCATCTACTCCATAGTTATTTATCTACTGAGCTGAGCTTTCTGCCAGTCACAGAGTCTATCATATAAGCATCGAAAAGAACCACTTTAGTATACTTCTTGCTATTATGGTCTTTTATTTCTATCTTGTGACTAATATTTTTTGTTTGAGGAGGTTAAGACCCCTTTAATGAATCCTTATTTAACAACTAAAAATTAAATTTAGAGAGAAAGAAAACCTACCTCTGCTGACATGATTTTTCACCAAATTTCTCTTCTTTTATTTGTTATTTGTGAGACAATGAGTTAGGTATTATAAAAGCATACAAATTTTTAACCTTAGTTCTCAGATTATATGAGTAGTATGGTATGCACATATATATGCATGCATGTGTGTGCGTGAGTGCGTGAGTGTGTGTGTGTGTGTAGAAAGATGGGTAGGGGATTGAAACAAACAACTATAATCCAAAGAGATAGAAGATATAATATTCAGTAGGCTAAAACCCAGCATCCATGTCTGGTAAGGAATGTTAGAGTTTTGTGGAAGAAGTAAGTATCTATACATGAACACTTAAGTATAACTAGATTTTTTTAGTTGGCAGAGTATGGAATTCCAAGAGGAAGCCTCCATGAAACTAATTGTGTGCAATAGAATAGGATAGAATATGTATGTCAACACATTGCTGATTGGTAGTTGAAAGGTAACCCCAACTTGACTTTGAGAAGCTATTTCTGGCACAGATATAGATTGACTCTCCTGCAACTTTTGTCATATGAGTATAGTATAACTTCCAGCAGCTACTCTGTATTCTATGTGAAACTCCTCTTTAGGCATGACAGTGTGTTTAGGAGTGTTCGTGAGTGTGTGTGTGTATGTGTGTGTGTGAGCCTCTAATAAACACTGAATTTCATGTCACACGCCTGGATTCTTGTTTTCCATTTATCTCAGCAGTCGTTACCAAGCTGAATCATTTAACAACTTTGGTTTCTCACAGGTAGAATGAATGGGAACATTAACACCTACATTGCCTATGTGAGGACTAGGTTAACATGAAAATGATGATGTACTTCAAAATTAAGAGGTATAATAAAACCCTAGAAATTATAGTGGTTGAGTTTAAACTAATACCTAAAACAACTAAATACCTAGTATCTGGACAGGAAATCAGGTTGACAAGTAGTTGACAGATGGGTATATTTTATTTGTTTATTAATCTAAAAGGTCTGAGTTTGTGTTTGGGGAAGTTTAGTTTATTTTTTTCACACTGACATGATAAAAATGTAAACTTAATTAAAATCCTAACTCCTTTCAAGTTCTTACTTTAGGTTAATAAAATATGTATATTTCGTGGTCAATTTTGAATAATCAATATTGGTTAAGTACAGTGAATATCTGTCAACTGTGTGGCTATGCAGTTGTATGATATGAGTTTTGTTCCATACTAGTTTCTTAGAGATTTATTTGCTTATATGTATACGTGTTTCGACTGAATGTATGTATACCGTGTGTTGTGTTTTATAAAAAGATAAGAGAGGATACATGTTTTGGTGGAGGTGTAGTCAGATATGGGGGAAGGGGGGGCCTCCGTGGGCCCATGCTGAGGCATCCCTTCTCCCTGAGGGACCAGCCACACAACGATATAGGATAGAATAGAGTTTATTTAGGACATGGGGAAGGGAGTTGA
The DNA here is from genome assembly GCA_021653895.1 of Mastomys natalensis. Classification (NCBI taxonomy): domain Eukaryota; kingdom Metazoa; phylum Chordata; class Mammalia; order Rodentia; family Muridae; genus Mastomys; species Mastomys natalensis. The sequence continues at coordinate 7,808 of JAJTUV010004363.1, forward strand.
GAGGATAATAGAACCAGAGAAAGGCAGAGAGAGAGAACAGAGAAGAGGAGTAGAGAAGTAGAAACCTGCTATGAGCACGTGGTGGGGGCTGGAGAATGGGGGGAGAGGGGGAAGGGACAGAGGACAGAGCAAGAGCAGGAAGGCAAAAGCAAGAAAGAAATGATGGAGCAAGAGGCTCCTGTTATAATGAGTCAGGCATACCTGGCTGTTGCCAGGTAACTGTGGGGCAGAGCTTAGACAAAATGCTAACACTGTGTATGTGTATCGTTTACCTGTAGAAAGTATTGCCCCAGACCCCTCTGGGATTGAAGTTGCTGATAGCTATGATTCATCATTTGGGTTCTGGGAACTGAACCTGGTCTCTGCAAGAGCAGCAAATACCCTTAACCACTGAGTCATTTCTACTACCCTGAGTTTTGACCTAAGGATGTCTGAGAAATTTCTGATTTGTTTCATTAGAATTGGGATGTTTGGTGTCTTAGTTTGGTTTTTATTTACTATAAAGAAACAACATGACCATGGCAGCTATTATGAAGGAAAACTTAATTTGGGCTGGTTTCCAGTTTCATAGGTTTAGTCCATTATCATCATGGTGAGAAGCATGGAGGTATGCAGTAGGAGATGAGAGTTCCACATCTTGATCTGCAGGCAGCAGGAGACTGTGCCACTGGGCATGGCTCAAGCATAAGAGACTTCAAAGGCTGCTTCCACAGTGACATACTTCCTCCAACAAGGCCAAACCTATTCCAACAGGGCCACTCCTTATAGTGCCACTCCCTATGCGCCAGGCATTCAAACACATGAGCCTATGTGGGCTATACCTATTCAAACCAGCACATTATGAAACCCTGGCCGCTTCCTCCTTTCCTATTTTGTCCTAATCCTGTGAGGGCACAGGCAGCCATTATTAGTATCAGCAAAAAGCATTCTTAACCACTCTCTTTCCTTTGCCCTCATCTCTGCAATTGTATTGAATGGCAAGAGTACTAAATTCTGCTAATATACCTGGAATATGAACTTCTGTTCTATACAGATATGAATGCTGACTTTTAATATAACTATCCTGGCTAAGCCTTTTTATACCAGTGATTTTCTAAATATGTCATCCATAGATTTAAGAAGGACTTAAAACTCTATAAATGACCAAATTCAACCATGTTCTGAGATCTCTTAAAGATTATCAGCAAATGGAACGTTGTCATGAATATGATAAGACTATGGTATTTTAAATGGTGTGTAAGTTAATTATATTAGATGAATAGAATACATGCTTGTCACAATCGCAAATATATGATGCTGATTAATAGATTTGCACTGGTTGTAATTGTACACATCCCTCTCTGTCATTCTGTTTACAACCTTGAAATCATCTAGAAATGTTAATTTGAGTAAAATAAATATCCATTCTAATGAAAGCATAGTATAAAATTGATTGTTTTCTTTCCTTTCAAGCCTAAAGAAAACACTGTAGTATTTACTTTGTTTTCTATGAAACTAAACATGTGAATGGTCTGGCTTATTTTGTCTTTTTTCAATTCATGGTGTCATTAAAATATAGCTTTAAAAGTTCTTCTGAAGATGAAATGATTTTTATGTCCCCCTACCTACTGGACCTTCCTGAAGATTACTTGAGAAGATGTGCCACATTTCTAATGTTGTATGCTCACTTTTCCTCTGTATTTGATTTTTTGTACAAATTAGTAGAAAGGTAACTGGTGGGGTTTTGTTCTCAATAAAATGAAGGGAATGTAGACAGCTTTTATCTTGGAAATCTTAAGTTGGAGATCATACACTTGCAAGTATTACCTACTTTTCGAAATTATTAGCTGCCTCCTCTTAATTCACTTGAACAAAAAAAAAGTAGTGAGCATGACTTAAAAGTCTTTTTGCATTGTTGACATAAATGAAAACATCATGGTTTTTGCATCATTGAATACATCTTAAGATATTTTGCCTCCATAAACAGGATGAAACAAAGTTTAATACCAACAATAGCTTAATACTTACTGAGTATTTGATACTCAGTACTTGTACTAAATTAATGGGATGTGATTCCATAGGATGAGAATACTGATATTCACACACCTACGGACATTTTCTTGCCCTAGATTAATTTCCTAGCAGACAGTTAACCCTTTAAAAAATACCACTTTCTTCTTACTCTTGGATTTCTCCTTTAATGGACCATCCTTGAAGATTTTGAACCTAGATAAAAATAATTCACCCTGTTTCTCTTTTGGTGGTCCTCTTGAATTCCTCTAGTTTATTGTATGCCTTCAAGGTGAATTCTTTTGCTTTACTGCAAGTGATAAAACACAGTCACAGTTTTCCCCAACTTAACAGCTATTTTTAAAGGCTACTTGTACAGCTTTCAGCTATTCTGTTGGCATCTTTCTCTCATCTGTTCTCTGTAATTTTTGAACTAGATAGACAATGCAACTAGCAGTGATGCAAAGCTCCTGACTAACAGGAGTCCATCTCCCCCAAATTCACATATTCTCCTTTGGAGCTTTAAATATGGTTTAGGAAGTTATTAAAAGTAGTGTGCACTTGGACATCTGGGAAAGTGGGTTTCTTGAGCCCTAATTGTCACCTTTTTAATCATCTGTTTCGTATAATGAACATAGGATCAAAGTGATTTCTTACACATTATATTCTAAACATTAGGAATGTTGCACAGTTCCTCTTAAGAAAAAACGGGATGCTACCATAGAAAAGAGTGCAATTTGAGGTAAATCTAGAAGTACAGATTTATTCAGAAAGGGAGGGGGCTGAGAAAAAAAAAATGCATTGCCAGAAGGACCTGTGGAGCAAAAGCAAGAAAGAACAAAGAAAACTGGGTATGATAGAGCATGTTAGGTTGGGATTTCTGGGCTGCTACAGCAGAAAGCTGAAAAAGCCCCATCAGCCACGGCGTAGTGGATCCTTGATGCTGTGCTTTTCTGCTTGATTAATTCTGCTGTTGATCCAGCCACTCACTCAACAAATGTTTTCTCATAACACAAAGGATGAAATGCAAATATTTTTGCTGTCGTACATTGTCTTCTGCTACATGGTCTTTTGCATGCCTTTTGCGTGTGTCTCAACAGTATTACCTTCTTTGTGGCCATTGAACTGCCGGCTCTATTAAGTCAGTATTTAGCCTCAGTTGCAATACGATTTTCATTTTTTCTTCTGCTCTGGAATCCTGGTTCTGTGTTAACGAACCTTCTGCACCACGTTTTTGTGACTGTTTTCCTCACTCAGGAGCTTCTTGAGATCAAAAGAATTATGTCTCATTCACTTTTATATTTTTATCAGTAGTAAGTATAGCCCTTAGCACAACTAATTCCAAGCATAAATGAATTTTGAGTATTCACTGAATACTAAATTTTTATCACATGTAGCTTTAATTAAAAGTAATCTAGAAATAATACAATCGGAGAATAGAAATGAAAGATGGAGGGAGAACATGTCTCTGTTTTGAAGTAGCTTATTTGTTTCGATGTACCATTAGGAGGTAGATTTCTGGAAAATTGGTGTACCATTAGGAGGTAGATTTCTGGAAAATTGGTGTAAGGGAAAAATGCAGGATTTAATGACTGGCTAGGATTTATTACTGTCTGACATAGAGAGAAGGAAGTGTGAATGCTAATAAAGATTTAAGACCATACTGCAAATAAGACAGTGATGCTTGCAAAAATAGGGTTACTTTTAAGTAAACATGTTTTGCCTAAGTCAGAGCTCCTGGTGCTAGCCTTTGTCTCACACTGCCTCTGCTGTAGGAGGGGCATGTTGCTCCTGTTCAGTTTGCTGAAACTAAGCTTTGGAATCATTTGGCTCTCATTTTCATATCTGATCAGGAGTTTAGATATGAAATATAAATAGTTCAACCCCACTGACTGTAATTTCTTATCAAGGCAAGGTGTGCAGGACATAGGCTTTTGAATATAAAAGGCTTGTTTCCGTTTCTGGGAGCTACAGCTGAAGTGTTATACCAGGCAGAGGCACTAGGGTGCGCTACTGTGTAGTAGCAGAGCCTAGCTGTGCATCACAGCTCTTAACTTTAAAACTCCAGAGAATTTGATGAGAGAGGGATCCACAAGAACATGACAAATGATGAGAGTTCAAACCTTAAGAGAAAAAATGGGCTTATTGGTAAGAGACCTTTCTTTTCCTTTATTTACTATTGTTACTTATTCATTAAAATAGCAAGCCTGTTGTTTTGAGATGTGGCTGTGAAGCGGTATATAAAAATCAATTTTATATGTATTGTAGAATTCAGGAGACATATTGGTAACCATGTAAAAATCATAGGAACGTATGTAAAGCTTAGTTTCTTCTTACAAAACCTCTAAGGAAATTTTATTCTAGTTTAGACTGTGGAATGGATTTATTTATATAGCATAAATGTAATGCATGTTGAGAAATATGTATTTTTTAAAAGTTAAAATAAAGAATAGTGACTTGTGTAGAAATACATAATTTCACTTAGTTACCAGAAGGTGGCACACAAGATTGTTCTTACATACACAAAGAAAAGGAATAATATTAATAAGAATATAAAATTACCTGTATTTAAAGATATTTTAGTATATTGTAATCACAGGAGTAATACAATTGCCATTTGCTTCTCAAGGCTTAATAAGAAAATAATGACAAATGTGAATTTAACATATTGTACTTATTTGTTATTCAACCATAATATTTATCTGTATAGAATTTTAAAAGTAAGCTTTAAATAGTATTACCATTAAAGAGATGTTGTCTGGAATATATAATTTTCACACAGAAATCAAATTCTCTTTAACTGTCATATTTTGTAGGGTGCCTTTGGACTTAAAAGGCATTTGGATAATGTCTTTGTCAAGGTCTTTTTAAAGATTCGCTTAGACTTTGATGTAGTTCTGACTTTAATAATGCACTAGTGCTTGTGAAATGACCCATAAAAAGATCTGAGCTTGTTTATTTTGAGAAAAATATTAGGTGAGGCTAATGTTTGTTTTGCATAAGGTGATAGCAACATCAATGCAATAAATGCAAATAAATTATGCATTGTGTTGGAGCGCCTCAAACATCTGCCAGCAAATTGTAATTTTTTGAGGAGAGTTGTCTGTGCAGCATATACTGCAGTGTTTCTGTAGTAGTCTCTATTTTTAAAACTGCATTTCTGAGGCGGCTCAAGAGTATATCTGTCCAGTGTTGGGGGATTTTGTATATTTATCTCCAAAAGGAGCTAGTTATGTGAGAAAACTTCACAAAAATAATCCCACAAATTTTCTGTGCAGGAGATTGTACATCTATTTTCCTTTTAAAAATTAATTACAAGCAGTATGAAAATAACAACAACAAAAAGAAATGGTAATAAATGAAGCTAGCAGAACATTAGCCATATGTTCTCTGAAACCTTAGAATGTCTGTCATGTGCTTTCAGGTCTTTATGGCAAAGCAGTATATCAGAAAAGAACAGACCTTTAGGCTTAAAAAGCTTTTAAAAATGACAAAGCATCCCAAAGACTAAGGGGGTATCTCCTGAAAAAAAAATGTTTCTTTCTATGATAATTTGATTAGCTAGGTCTTGTAGATCAGCTGCAAATCAATGTTTTCCTTAATGCCAATCTGCACTTTATGGTTTCTGAAACATTAAGAAAGCTTCTAAAAAAATTGCAATCTTATGATTTTCTCTGTTACATTTTGTAAAACTACTTTATATAGTATTGTATTGCTCTGCGTGGCCTTAAATGTTCAGAATTTTTAAAATATGATATTAAATTACATTAAATATTTTGAGGGTATGTATTGAAAAATTTGAACCAAATACAATAAAGCCACAATTAACCAGATTTTTTTTTTTTTTTGAACTCCACTTTCAGGAGACGGAGGCAATTGTCTTTAAAACAAGCCGATTTCAAGGATATATTCAAAAAAGCAGCTGCAGGGTATGTCCAAGGGTCTACATTTTCCTGTACCTGTTTTTTCTGATGAGAATTTATTTTCATAAAAGACCCTGAGGTATTTGAAGACATTCAGTTATCAAATAAACTTCCATTAATGCCTAGGGTCTGTGTTGATTGGGAAATGTGCTAATAATATTTGCATCGTTGTTTTGGCTTTGTACTTCTCATTGTATATTCACAAACTTAAGTTCATTTGCCTTTCATATCATTGCTGTGAGATAAACAAGGACAGTATTATTTTTCTCTAATTTACAGAAAAGAAAAATAGCACTTGGGGTCATTCAGCTAATTAGTGTTAGAGTTGCAAGCAGATCGCCGGTCTCTTGTTCTGTCCTCTTTTGCTAATGAATGAAGTTGAAAACAAGTTTTTAACTTTTAAACCTGTATTGCATAATCAGTCTAATTTGTACTCTATTTCTTATTCCTGTACGTCCCACTTTTTCCCCACTGTGCATCTGTCTGTCTGTTTCTGTCAGACGAAAACCTTGCTTTCAGACTCTCACTGACTGGAAAGGATCTTGAGTTTAGGAGGGCAAGATAAGGGCTGTGGATAGTGATTTGACAGTTGGTGGTGAGCAGCCAATGCTGATGCTAAGGAAGGCCCAGTGACTGAGAGAGACAACTATTACTGTAGCTTGGGTATCTCGGGCAGGGGTTCAGTACCTAAGTTTAAGGCAGTTTTTCCCCAAGCCTGGTAGACCGGGTGTGATAATGAGTCTGAGTAATTGTTTAAAATGCAGAGTATGCATCCCCACCCCCAGACTTTGACATTTTATTCACCCCAGGTGATTCTTCACACACTAATGTTTGAAAGCATTTGCCTTAAAGAGCCAAGGAAAGAACATCTTTCTTTCTCTCAGCAGAATCTATGCTTTATGTCAAAGCATATCAACTAAGACAGTCAGGACAAGGGGCAGGGAAGAGGGAGGCATGAAAGCCACCATTTGTACACATTTTTGTGTGTGTATTTGAAGCATATTACAATGGATTTTTATGAATTTTGAAGACTGTGAGGTATTTTAGAAAGGCTTGTGTCTGTTTTAACTTGAAGAAGGTAAAAGGCAAAGAAAGAGATGTCACAAAAAGATGAAAAATACGTTTTGGTACTTCAGGAGCTAATTTCTGCCAGATTTCTTTTATTTGAAAGTATTTTTAAAGAATATCTAAAACATTAGGCTGTCAAAAGTGCTGCATAGTGAAAGCTTTACAACATCATTATATTTCTTCCCATTTGGATGTGTCTGATGAGACGTGTGGCCAGATCACATGTGCTTTTCTGTATGTTTGTAACACCTAGCAACGTTGTCAATGCTTACTTAGACAACTTATTTATCATGCAGATCCTCTCAAGGGAGTTTTAACCAAATAGTAAATTTGTTGGTTTTGATATTTGTAATATATAAGAAGTTTATATGGCACTATTGGTGGTGACTAATATGTTAGAGAGGCCTTGCTACAAGGATGCATTTATTTGATGGGAATGCATGATCTGTATTTAATAAATAAATTTGCTAAATGTTTTTTGCTGATCATCTATAGGAGCAGTTTAAGCTCAGTCTGGCTACTTCTTCAGGTGTTGTTTACAAGTTTTGTGATACTTTACAAATCTGAATCATGAAAAACTGTATTTCTGAAAATCTCTAAGCATAAATATTTTTGTTTTAATATCTTGCAATTTTATAAGAACAAATTGTTCAGACCCTTTAATAGAAGACTGATAAAAATGTCCAGCAATATCTCTGACTTAGATCAAGCTCAAGAAGGAATGATGTTATTCTTGACATTAAACATATATATACACCAACAGAGAAATGTCCTTCATTGAAAGTTTTACAGAGCTTCTGAATGCTGTAAAAAATAACTGATTAAGGCAGATATTTCATTTGAAGACATGAAGTAGTAGTTGGAATGTATTAGCAGCCTGTAGACAGAGTTAGAAATGCAAGTAGAAATCTCAAATTTAGATTACATTCAGTGTAAATGTATGGTCAACCTAGAGGTGCATTCTATTTTACTCAAAATTGCATTTAGTGAATAATAGAACATGAGATAAAGGACAAGAAATGAGTTATGCAATATTTAGAACTGCTTCTATAGTTCAGACAAAACACCATACATATGTCATATTTTCAGGACATTTTTGGTATCCTTTACTTATTTTGGAGCTCTCAAAATCACCAAAGAGAAGAACAATAAGTTTAAAAATGAGAAGTCTCTAGAAACAGTTAAGAAAAATACAGGTATTGACTAAGTTACTAAGTCTTTAGGGTGTTTCCATAGAAGACAAATGGGAACCAATCCTTTAACATAACTGTTGGGCTACATGTTATAGCAATGGGTCTATAGGTTCAAGTTTGAGATGGAGTTGTTAAAGATTTTTTCTTTATACAATTGAATATTTTATATTTTATTAGATACCTGGTCATAGCTAGCCTCAATCCTCCTGCCTCAAGGTGTAGGACTAGAGGCATACGTCACTCATACACAAATGAACTTTTAATTTTTTGATAGTAGTGTTTTCATTTGCTTTGGAGTGTTTCTGTTTATTTGTTTATTTGTTTTTGTTTGTTTATTTGTTTTGCTTTGTTTTTTCAAGACAGGGTTTCTCTGTGTAGTACTGGCTACCTTGGAACTTAATCAGTAGATCAGGCTAGCCTCAACATTAGAGATTCACCAGCCTCTGCCTCCCAAGTGCTAGGACTAAAGGCATTTGCTATCACCTCCCAGCTGAGAGTAGTGGTTTTATTGAATATATGTGTAGGAAACTTAACATTTTATTGAACAAGACTAGAAATCAGTAAAAGAAAACCACAACATTTCATATAGCAATTTCATTTAGTATTGTATAATTTTAATAGATCATTAAGATTAATTTTCCATGACTACTGCTTCTGGGAATCCTACCCCCAAATATTATAGATTTGTAAACAGGGAGAAGAAGAGATGAAGTAATTGGGTAATCTTCCAATCTCAGCTTTAGCTAAAACAATAATGTTCTCATGGGAATATAATAGATCTTTGCATTTAAGTAATTATTTTTCAAAATATTAGAATTTTATCAATTGAACTTAGAATGTTGAAGCAAACCTACCATTTGAAAGACCTTTTAGATCCTCGGGTTTTATTAATGACAAGGTATTTCTAAAATAGTATAAAAAGTGTGATTTTTTTAATTGACACACTTTTGTGTGGTGTGTCCTGTGCTTATTATTTTTCAACCATCATAAATAAACACAATTAGAAGTTACTTACCTTTACCAAAACAATATAAATATATTTACAAATATAAAGATTGCCATATTTTCTTGATTCACCTTTGTTAGTTCTGCTTCTATAGAAAGTTACCAAAATGAAAACAAAGTCCTAAAATGTTGAAAATGTAAGTATTTTTATTCAAAATAGCCGTATCCTTAGTTGTTCATTCAAATTTGCTCTACATTTTTATTTTAATTATGTTTGGCTCTGATGGGTATCAAACCCATAGCTTCAAGCATGCTAATGCTCTTTTAATGAGCCACACCCTCTCCTATCCTATCCTATCCTGCACATTTTCAAATGTTTTTTTTTTTTTTTTTTTTGATTTAGATACGTTTGGAAGCTTAATGTCTTATTTCCCACAAAGTAATTTAAGGACATCCTTAGGAAGTTACTGAGAGGTATTTAACAAAGCAAATGACCTTACCACACACAGGTTTTTCAGTAGGCCCATTTATTTTATATATGTAAGTATATACTTTATTTAACATGTACTTCTTTTATCCAGATGGTATCTAGGCTGCTCAGTTTTTCATCAATGTGGCAAATACCTAAGTGAAATAATTTAGTTTCAGAGGTTTCAGCTCAAGGTCAGCTAAATCCTTTACATCTAAGACAAGGTGTTGGGAGCATATTCTAGAGGTTGCTTATGTTATAGTATTGAAGAGGGGTTAGAGAGGCTGATGACCAGGGCATAGCTTCCAGAGCACACCTCAGTGACCAGTGACCTCCTTCCTTACCTCTTACCTCCTCCCAAAATAATGTCATCATCTGTGACTCAAACCTTCAGCCCTTGATAGAACATGTGGTAACATTTCCGCATTTCTATATATCTGTTGAATATATATATATATATATATATATATATATATATATATATATATGTGTGTGTGTGTATGTATGTATGTATAGTTGTATTTTAAGTAGATCAATAAATCAATAGAGATAGGTAGATGATAGATACTTTGATATTAGGGATTTTATAGCCTAAAATTTTCAAACCAATAAATATTCCTTTTACCTAAACTCTACTTGTGGTCCTAGTAAATTTAGCAATGCTATTCGAACACCTTCTTCAGTAGGATATTCTGATTGAGTCAATCATGAGCTTACATATTTTCCATTCAATTCACACAACCTAATATGCACTGAGTGCCTCCAATATGACAGAAATGATGTTGAGGTAGGAAGTTATACAAATTAAAGAATCTTGATTATTCTTGAAGAATGGTCAGTTATTTGGGGTGGGTATCTGATGTAACATGTTTGTGGTACAAGGTTTGCTAACATCATAGCATCTTACTTGGGCACCAAGTAAATTATCCTTATAAGATGATGATAAACCATCTCTTTATATTGGTGTTTGTAATTAATTTTAAAATTATACTGTAAAAATTATTTCTTTAAATAACATATATTAAAATCATTAATTTCTGCTACTACATCCCTAGTAAATACAGGCACTCCAGTTGGTAGTTAACATACTTCTAAACAAATGGGAATATTCTAAGATACTGAAGGGTAGAAAACAAGAAAAGATATAAATAATAGATACTACCAGAACATATTCAGCAGGGATGCAAGAACCATTCAACATTATCTCTTTTTAGCTTAACAGGACAATGAGTAGAGTAAGTATAGTCAGAATCTGCAGGTCCTTTGTTCCTCAACAACTGGACTTTTGTTTGTTGCTTAATATAGTCCCTAGGCATCTTCACACCCACTCCAACTCTGACTTAGCCCATAGCATTGATAGGTTCTACCAATTAATTAGTAAAGTATGTTGGTGGCAATCAAGTAAGACTTCAACTATAAATGTTAACCAGCTATAAATGTTTGACATAGAAATCAGAAGTTCTTTCTGTTCCCATTCCAGTTATTACCTCCCTTGCTATTCCTTAAACAATTTTGTTCTTTGATTCCTTATATTGCGTGCTTTGCATTTTCAGTACACCAGCTCTTCACATTGCTGTTCTACCACTGCATGACTGATTACTCTTAGCCATTGGAGCTATTCAAGAGTTCTGCCCTTCACATTACTTATGCTACCATGGAGTAAGGGATTTGATTCTCTGCACTTGCATATGAACATAAGATGTGGTATTCTGTCAGGAGTAGTCATAGCTATAATTGCATAAGTCTCCATAGATCTGTTGTGGGACCATATGTATCTGTGTAGTTCTATTAGGAAATTTTCAAAATAGAATTCTCCAATATAGTATTCTGTGAGAAACATTTGGGATTGATTGTAACAAGGCTATGAGTATGGGTATCTATGAAGAAGTTTATTGTATATTTTGTATTCAATGTCACAGAAACAAATTAATGAAACAGACAAGCACTTATAATCTTACTGTGTATGAAAGATACACACATACATGTATATGTGAAGAGTGTTTCCCAAAAGAATTTTGATGTGCTATTCACTTTTGTTGTTGTTGTTGTTGGTTGCATATTTGGCCAGAATTTTAAATCCAGAATTACAAGTACTGGTTGCCATGTACATGCTTTACTAATTGGGAGAATATAACATAAATGAGTATGCAACTTGGTATGATCTGTAGCATTGATATTGTAGATTGGTCTGAAGACATAGTGTCAAGATTGCTAATTACAAGATAAATAGATTCCCAGAATACAACAGGCTATACCAGCCAGTCATAAAATTCACTTCTACAAGTTATTTAGGGATAATTACTGAGAAAAGAATCAAGACTATTAGCTGTATTGTCTCTATTTTCCCTATACCAAGCCTGCCTTGAGTTGTACTTATATTATTTTTCACCTGACCATTCTTTGACACATTGTAGAATTAAAGGTTCAGGTGTGGTTCTGTACATGTACCTTTTCATTTGGTGATTCTGTCCCATTTTCTGTCTTTCAGTGGATGTCCAATAAGTGGATGAAATGTTTCTTAGTTGTCCTCGTTTCTTTAGAATATGCTGAGATAATTTATAGGGTGTGGTTCACTTCAGATAGAAGCATACATCTAATGGATAGTCTGAATGAAGAAAAAAATCTTCAGGAATGCTGTAGAAGTAATTTCGGGAGACTGAAAGCAATCTTTTAGCTAGTCAGCACTATGACAGAAGACAAATTAACTTCTCTGAGTTCAGAATTTTTATCTTCACAGATGAGAATACTGAAAAGGATGTTTTGTAGGCAATCTACCAGTTCTAACATCTTCCTTTCCTACTTTGGAGGCTATAGGGTGCTGTGGTATAGGAGCTGTCCAAAATGATCTTTCTTTCTATGGCCTTGACCAAGAACCATCATTGTCTTCTAACTACTTTATCTCTGAGATGTATATTGCACAGGTACTTAAGACATTAATGTTTATAAAATACTTAGAATATCCTTCTGTCTTCTGTGGTGCTATATGATAGCATCCAAGTGTTCCGTAAATGAAACCAGTGCTTCCTGTGCTATGATTAGGGGACAGTATGAAAGCAGTGTTTCAATGAATCGGAATAAAATTATATTTTAAATGTATAATTAATCATTTTATAGAGATGCAAATATTTCGGGTTTCTGGAATATGATGATAATTATGATTACATTCAATATTTTGCTATTAGGCTCTCCGGTAAGAGAATGAAATCTGGTTAATTTTGATACTGCTAGTTTGTAATGTGGCAATTTTACCTGTGTAGAGTTTATTTCTAACCAATATATTTAAATCTGTTAAGCAGATTTAAATTGATGACAATTTATTGACCATATTTCTACTTAAATTAATTATTTCTTATGCCCTTGGCATAGTGATCACTTGCAAGTGACAGATAGTTACAAAGCATATAGCAACCTATTAAGCCCCAAACCTAAAATTGAATATAAATTAAATGTTTACAGTCAGATCTAATGGTATTTGCATTTTAAGTCTTTAAGAATGCTGAAAATGGGATGCAAGGAAGCAGGTTTGTTTCTTCTCACTTTGAACAACTATTAAAATCATTTTATTTAACACTAAATGTCTCAGACGTCTAGACTGAAAATTGACAAATCAAATTGACTTTGATTGTTTCTTTGGCTCTTAAGGATATTAGACAACAGTTTGTTTGTTGTTTGTTTGTTTACTTCAGTCAGTTGATTGTTAACAGAAAAATGATACCTCAAGGATATTTGTAAGAAAAATGATAATCAACTATATACTTTAGAAATTGTAAAACTCTCACCCTGTTTTTTATTCAGCAATTTTGAGGTGTCTCTCTGGACAGATAGCTACTAGAAACACTTGTTACTGTGGTTTGGTACAAGTCTGGCTTCTCAGAAGGTGAAGTCACATTTGCAATTGCTGCTTTGTAGAATTGCCATAAGATAAAAGCCTCAATCTCTCCTTCCTAAAATATACTTTTCTTACTACGAACAGCTAACATATTGCTATTTTAGGTTTAATTTTTAAATGTCTGCATGTGCTTTAGACATTGAAATTTTATTAGAGACTCATTTTGAAATGAGGCATTCCAAGCTGGATATATACATATATGTGTATCCCTATACATGCTTGTGTATATATGTTTATGCATATATTTTTCTTTTGGGTTTCAAAATCTTACTCTTGCTGACCGTTTCTGAGGCCTTTCCTAGACAACATAATATATGCCAATATGAAATGCTGACTATTGTATATTTGTATTTGTGAGGGTTTTTTTTTAAATCAAGTATGATTTCAATGCTAAGATGTTGATGAATATTCTTTTCTTTGATTCATTTAAATATTTTCTGAGATAGTTTTGGGTTGAGTATCAAAAGGAGTTGGAAATTTTTGGCCTTTTTTCTTCCTGAGAAGTAGTTAATGTATGATAGAATAAAATTACAT
>JAJTUV010004364.1:0-30009 GCA_021653895.1 Mastomys natalensis
AAAAAAAACTTATACAACCCAGAGGTTCACAGTCTTGCCTGTACCTGGGGGAGATTGGTGTAAAAGGAGAAAATTCAGACTGTGACTCCAGAGATGATAATGGTCCTGTTTTGAGGGTGAGACCTGAGGACTTGTTGACATGACACTCTCCATATGATGCTTGCTAATGATCAGTCAGGGTCTTGAACCTCTGGACTAGGCCTTTCTTCCCCTTCTGTAGACCGTATCCTTGAGTTTGAAAACATGTGCAAGCTACACCACTGGCTTCACGGGTGAGGCCTATTAATCCATGTCCTCCCATCCCACCCCAAGGTCTGTAGCTAGGGAAGGCAGACATGAGAATCCTCTGTTTCTATGATATCACGACTCAGAGGAGATGCTGATGGACACCAATGACATGGAAAGGTCTACTCACCTGGTTCAATGATGACTAATTCCAGATCTAATTTTTCATCGTTTATTGGACTAAGGAATTGTATCCTGCAGCAGTAGGTCCCATGGTAGGATCGAGTCACATTCATTACGGTCAGGCACACATTGCCTTTGTAGAAATTCCAGATATCCAGTATCTGCTGGATTTCTGATATGTCACATTGCTGTTATTAGTGCTGAACACCTATTGGCACACTGTGACTAAGGACAGGGTTCCTTTGCTTGAGCACAGAGGCAAAAATGCCCTGGAGGTAAAGAGAATGGAGCTGCAGGGCATTTGGGCATTCTTACTGCCCTCAACTATGTACACATGTACCAAAGACAGAGGGGGAGGGAAGCAGGATGGTGAGGGGGTTGTGGGTGGGTCCATTTTCTTCAAGTAATGTATCACAGAGTTAAAGGTGAAACTTCTGTTGCCCTTTTAAGAGGAGGACTGACTGTGCCAATGATTATGTAGCTCAAGAAACAGCAGAGAACCAAGTTGAAATACCCATTAAGATTGTACAAGCCTCTAATCCTGGAGCTTGGCAGGAAATTCTTAAACTGGAGTCCAGACTGACTGATAGAGCAAGTTTCAGGCTAGTCTAGGTATCAAAGACCAGTCTTAACATTACATCGGGCCAGGAAAGTACTCCCTGAGGCCAGCAAGAAACTCTGAGGTTGGTGAGAAAAGGAATCATGTGCATACACACACACACACACACACACACACACACACACACACACACACACTATGCATCAAGACTCCAACAAACAAGTTCCAACAACCTCACACATACATGTATATGTACCTGTATATGTGTATACACATTCATACACACATACATACAAACATATACATACACACATATATACACACATATATACACACGCATTCACACATTGGGTGATTAGGTACTTGGAGCAAAGTTCCAACAACTTTGTTTTTTCCCCCACAGTTTATATATCACAGCAAAATCTTTCAAGCAATACAAAAATCACAATGTGATTACATTCCATTTTTCATTAAGTGATAAATCACAATGAGTATACATAGAAAAACATGTTTTCAATACACTCACATACATTAACATTATGTAATATAGGTAAAAAAAATTATTTTCAAGAACCCACATATATTTTTAATTAAGCAACTTGTTATAAATTACTAACATGTAAGCAAGCAAAGTAGTTTTATGAGCCAGTTTCTCTTACAGGCAGGCTGCAATTTGTGGTTACTAAGAAAGGATCAATTATTTTATTATTTATTGTAAAAAGTAATCTAATAAAAAATCTTAAAAGATTTATAAATCTAAAGTTTCATATAAAATACAACAATGTCTATTTTACATCCTCAAGGTGCACATCTACTCATAAGCAATGTTTTATTAAATCATATCAGGATGCTGAGGGCAAAAACGGGCATTAAAAATGAATCATCACCTTGGTCAGCAGCCCAGCTTTAGCAAGAATGGAATGTCAGCTAGTACTAGTCTGGCTGCCATTGTTCTTGTTCCCTGGCCTCAAAAATACCCTAGCTCAACTATTAAGAAGTGTGCGTTTCAAGCTGGGCGGTGGTGGTGCACGCCTTTAATCCCAGCACTTGGGAGGCAGAGACAGGCGGATTTCTGAGTTCGAGGCCAGCCTGGTCTACAGAGTGAGTTCCAGGACAGCCAGGGCTACACAGAGAAACCCTGTCTCGAAAAACCAAAAAAAAAAAAAAAAAAAAAAAAGAGTGTGCGTTTCAGAACCCCAAATAGTTCCATAGATTTTTGACATCAAGCCACTAGCAAAAACATCTTAACCTAGCTGCACATTCAATCTGCATCTGCAAATTCTTTCTAAGGGTGGTGGTCATTGCTAATGATCTACATCTTTAAGTTCTTTCCCAGGGTGGTGGTTGAATCATTACTCCGCTCCAGCACCAATACTTGAAAAAGATTGATCACTGTTACTGTGAGTGCCGATGATACTGCCCAGTGAGGGGCTGGAGCCCCATAGTTTTCATACAACTCACAGGTTAGCAGGGATAAGGTGACTGCAAAGGCAACAGGAAGGCGAAGCTCCATGGAAGCATGGAGTCCTCAGGACATGCAGTCCTCTGGGCCCCGCCTCTCTGAGGCACACCCACAGTGTTTGTGCGAATGGGTGGGCCGCATTCCACAAGTTCAAAAGCTGTATTTTCGTTCCTCTTGCACAACCTTGCACAACACCTGAATGATGAAACCATCTCTCAAAAAACAAATGAACAGGTCAGAAATGAGGACTTAAACCTGCACTCCATGTACTAAGGAGTGGGTGTCAGAACTACACTGAATTAAGGACACCATTGACAATCTACCCTCATTCCCTAAAATGTGTGTCCCCATTGAACCTAGGTGAAAGGTAAGAACTTGCATGTCTCTCAAATTCTCATGTGTTGTGTTGTGTTATGTTATGTTGTGTTATGTTGTATTGTGTGTGTCATATGTTCTTGACCTCCACTTTTAGGATCACAGCTGTTACAGAGAATTATAAACAGTTCCTAGGTCTCTGAAGGTGAAAACCTGGGCTGATGGATAAACACTCAGTCAAATGGACACTGTCTGTTCCTTAGCAATAGAAATGTCACCTAATTCACTATCTCTCATCTCCTCTTCTTTTCACTCTTCTTCTGCCCTCCCCCATGAATAAAACTCCCTGTAAAAAAAAAAACCAAATAGCTTGCGTATTTGAAACTCCTCATGTGTTATATTGAAATTTAAAAAAATTTCTTTGCAATACCACACCCTATATGATAACACATTCAAACCACATGAAAGTTATGTGCAAACATGACTCCTCTCTCAACTTTTCCCATTCGTCTGTTCACCCTCCTAGAGCCCAAACATTAAGGGATGTCCACAGACTGCTGTTCCTTGGCAATGCTTGTACACGTTGCTTTGATTTTTCTCTATGGCGTTGTGAAAACCAGCAGTATACATGAGGTTGTTCAATTGAGGTTGTTCAATTAGGCTTGTATCATGGATATGTCAAGTAGAGTTACCTGCTCCTTCATTGTTGGACATTTAGGTTGCTTCCCAACATATCCGATTACCGATAGCATCACCGTGACCATCGTTATTATCTCTTTCTTGCCCTCCGTGAAGTAATTCTTCTCCAACTGAAAAGGTCCAGGTCTGTACTAAAGCTTTAGCAGTAGCATCAGCAGGATATGGTTAAAGGAAAGACCTGAAAACATGAGGACATGGTAAGGAAAATCAAAGGCCAGCTCTGTGTAGGCACCGCCTTAGCTCTCCGGCTACACTGTTACCTCCCCTGATGCCTGTCTGTCAGGAGGTCAGGAGGGAGGTGGAAACAGGAGCATGAAAAGTTAAAGCCAGAGGAGCTACATAGCAAGTTGTAGGTCATGAGCAATGAAACACTTTCTCCCAAAACAAAGAAACAAGTAAGGTATGGTGGATCAGACCTGCAGTCTAGCATTCGGAGGCTGAAGCAGGAGAATTGTCATGAGTTCCAACCCAACCTGGGCTGTATAGTTCAAGGCTGGCTTGAGCTAATTGCAGGCTTCTAGCTCAATAGTCAGGGCCTGATCTGTGGCATGCTGTCAGCTCCCATATATTGGGGTCCTGGTCCTTCATATACAGAACTTGGGGGAATTGTGCATCAATCTGTGGACATGAAGTGACAGCTAATGGAAGTTGACATTCAGGAAAACGGGCATGGTTGCCCATGAAATGGCCCATTGGTCTTGGATCTGAGCTACTTGTCTGGTCATTAGCCAAGGAAAAGGTGACTGAGCCACCCCAACAAAGTGAACAACAAAAAAAACTTGACAAATAAAGTACATACATTTCAAAGTACTCAGGGTACGTTTTAAATGCTTAACACAAATTCTTTTCAATGCATTTATATGTACACATCTAAATAGGAAAGCAGTGAAGGCATATAAAACATGTTGAAATCATGACTCCCTTTTCAAACAATTCCCATTCCATTCTGCTCACTGTGAGCCCAAACATTAATAAATTCTCACACGTGGCTGTTCCCTGCCATTGTGTGCACACAGAGAAGTCTCCTGTGTGCTTGAATCTATGCCTTGACTTTCCCAGTAGCACTGTGAGTCCAGCATTCTATATTAGGATGATTAATCAGGCCCATGTCTTATATCATGGATACATCACATTTATTTGCCTACTTTCCCACTGGTAGACATTTAGACTGTTGTCAAATATTGTTGTTACAAACTGCATTGCTGTGACCATCCTTGTCTCCCTCCTACCATCTGTGGCATAATCATGTCATTACTGCTCAGCTGTGCACTGAATTTGCACATAAAACTCTTCTGTAAAAAGGTAAAAGTAACCGGACTAGTTTCCACATGTTGTCCTGTGATAGATTTCTACATCAGCCCCCTGTTGGGCTGGAGCAATTTCCTTATGCTAAAGTTCACCATAGATTTTAGCCAAACTCTCTGGACCTGGTGCTGACTGAGCTGTGGTAGCAGGAAGGCTCCTGTGCTCGTGGTGGAGGGGCTTTAAGGCCTGTCTGCTCCAGGCCGCAGAGAAGGTCTCTGCAGTTTTCACTGTTCCTTCCAACAGTGACATCACCACTCTCCTCAGACTAAAATCCCTGCAGCACATGCGGCAGCTCATCTTCCTAGATTTCAGGGAAAGACTTTAAACTCTGACATTTCACACTGTGCTTGCTGCTTCTTTCCAGTCAAGGTGTCACAAGGACACTCTGGGCAGGGCAGCCAGCCTGAAGCTCATTGCTAATTTCTTGTTGGATTGTTTATTTTCCTGTTGCTGTTCAATCTTTTCCTTCTGAACTTACTTGAATCTGCAGCAGAAGCCCATGTCCTCCAATTTCCTCTCATGCCAGCAGTGTTCAGACTGTGGAACCTTGATCAAACCAAAGAAACTGGCATCACTGTGAACCAACCTATCCATGGTTCCCTTCCTGGGAATCTGGGATTGGCTCCTGGCATTTGAATATTTAGTTCAGTGTAGTTGTAACTCCAGTTCTGGGAAGAAGTTTGGCAATGTGATATCAGCATGGTGTGCAAAGCAAGACCCTGTCTTAAAAAAAACAAAAAAAAAAAGAACCAAAACATCAGGCTGGGAACACTGGTCAGTAGTATACATAAATAAATCAACTAAGTAAATAAGTAACATGTAACGCTTATGTTATCTATTCTGAAATATTAGCAAATAAATATAAAACATACAGTACAAAAGACACACATGAAACCCTGTGCTGCAGAACTAGAGCTAATGGACTCTAAGACCAGCCTCAGCTACAGAGCGTTCTGGGTTACATGAAACCTCATCTCAAAGTGAATATACATAAAACCAGCCAAGCAAACACTAAAGCAAATGGTGTTCAAGTTTAAGGGTGGGATTTCCTCATTCTCCTTCCCATTCATCACTCCCGTTCTCCCTAGGAGTCATCTGTATTGGCTTTGTACTTCTAGATTGGCACTGTTCAGTGCTAATACAATGAGAACTATATAAGCAATTTTAACTTTCTACTAATCCTATTTAAAAGAAAGAGAGTGCTAGGGCTTGAGAAATTGATCAACATTTATACATAGTTGTCGCTCAATGATGAAGGCCAGACTGAGCTTCCCACATAGAAGACACCACATAAGAAAACCTGAATCCAGCCCTGAAATGAGGGGAGGATGCAGGGGAATTACTGTAGTTTCTAGTTTTCTGAGAAAAAAAAAATGACATCCAGGTTCAGGGAGAGATCTTGACTCAAAAGAATAGACCAAGAATTAGAAAAGAACACCAGATATCTTTCTCTGGCCTGCATGTGCATGATACACACCAGCACAAACACACACTTGCATATCCACACAGAAATGAAAATAATAAAAAACTAAAGTCAACATTTAACGTATGTTAGTATATCGCTGAGTCTTCTCAAATACTCAAATGATACATAAATATAAGGTTCAAGGCCAGAGAGATGGCTCTGTGGTTAGGGTACTTCCTACCCTTCTAGAGGACCTAGTTGGGTTCTCAGCACCCACACACCAGCTCACACATGAATCTCTAGTTCCAGAAGATCTACAGGCCCTCTTTTGGTGTCTGTGGGAGATATATATATATATAATTAATTTGGCCAGGAAATTGAACAGAGGTGTGTAGCAGTGGGAGTTGGGGATGGGGAACTGGGAGGTAGTCATTAGAAAGTCCCAGATGCCAGGAAAGCAAGAGGCTCCCAGGACTCAATGGGAATGACATTCACTGAAATACCCAATAAAAGGGAGAGAGAACCTGTAGAGACCATATCCAGAGGTTAGACATGGCCCCTAGTTAGGTGATGGGGCCACCCACCCATCTCAAATATTAACCCAGAACTCCTCCTGTCTAAAGGAAATGCAGGGACAAAGAGTGGAGTAGAGACTGAAGGAAAGGCCACCCAGAGACTGCCCCACCTGGGGATCCATCACAACTGAAGACACCAAATACAGACACTGTTGCAGATGCCAAGAAGTGCTGGGTGACAGGAGCCTGATATGGGTATCTCCTAAGAGGCTCTGCCAGAGCCTTATCGATACAGATGCAGATGTTTGCAGCCAACCATCGGACTGAGAAGGGGGACCTGAGTGGAAGAGTTAGGGGAAAGACTGAAGGAACTGAATGGGTTTGCAACCCCATAGGAAGAACAACATCAACCAACCAGACCCCCCCCAGAACTCCCAGGACTAAATCACCAACTAAAGAGTATACATGGAGGGACCCATGGCTCCAGCTGCTTATGTAGCAAAGGATTGCCTTACCTGCATCAATATGGGAGGGAGCCCTTGGTCCTGTGGAGATTTGATGCCCAAGTGTAGTGGAACACTAGGGCAGTGAGCAGGAGTGGGAAGGTGGGTGGGGGAGCTACTTCTAGTAGTGCCGAGGGGGAGAATGGGATAGAGGGTTTGTGGACAGGAAACTGGTAAGGGAGATAATATTTGAATGTAAATAAATAAAATAACTAATAAAAAATTAAAAGAAAACTTTAAAAGGAGAATTATTTTTAAAAAATTAGAGCTTCAAACTAAAAGTCCTTTTCTTTCTTCCTTTCCTTTATCAGAAAGTTTCTTTACTTTGAAGAGTCTGGTGGCTTTTCCCCCCTCACACACATTTCTATCCCACAAATACATGTATGTAAATATGGTGCCACTGAGTAATGATGTTTTGAAAAAAAAATTGGCTCTTGGGAACAAGTTATTATGTGAGTTTTCACTTACATTTATTGAAATTATTGAAGTCACAGTTACAGAAGAATGTTGTTATTCTTATAAGTTCACATTGTTAATAAGCTGAGTGACTATTGTGTGACTACTCATTCTCAGAATAGTGACTTGCAAAATACAATATACACCTTGTACAGGAGCTCCTGGAGTGGCAGTTCATTGCCAGGGACGTGTGACATCTTAATTTGTAGTAGACAGTTTTTTAGAAGATGATCATAAGGGGATAGAGCTCACTTCAGAGTACTTGGCAGGCATACATGAAATCCTGGGTTGGATCCTCAGCACAGAGGACCCACACGTCATGGTACACACCCTTGAACCCAGCACAAATGCAGAGAGGAGAACCAGAAGTTCAAAGACTGCTCCACAACAAAAGAGTTTAAGGTCAGCCCGCGTACAGACTGAGACCCTGTCTCAAAATGAAACGGGATACTCAAACAAACAACAATGACAACATCCCAAGTCAAAACTGAGATGATTATCTAACTCCAGTGGTAAAGCCTAATGCTATTAAATCTTCTAGACTCCTCTATCTTCCCCCAAAATAGATATGGAGACAGCATGTGCATAGTCAGTGAGATGACTGGGCTGTGGTGGTGCAAGTCTTTAATACCAGAACAAGGGGCAGAGGCAGGAAGATCTCGAGTCTGAGACCAGCCTAATCTACACAGAGAGTTTCAGAATAGCCAGGGCTACACAGACAAACTCTGTCTCAAAACAACAAAACAAAACAACAACAACAAAAACAAAACACAAACAACACAAAAACAAAACAGCACACACACACATCAATGGGATGAAAGTGACTCCATGTGAAGCCTTACCTCAAACCTCTGTCCTCGTATTTTTAGACAGTACACAAGGTTGGTTAGTTGGCTGGTTTATTTGGATTGTGGGGATGAGGACACCCTCCAAACCCACATTTCCTTCTGGAACCCCTCTTACTTGAACAGCATAGTGCCCCCTCTAGTTGCCAGGTAGGAAAGTACTCACATTGCTCTCTGTCTTATAAAACACCCAGACTTTGGGAGCCTCTGTGGACAATTTAGTAATAACTGAAAGGGTACATCAGGGTTTGGAGAAGCTTGGCTTCAGCTATTTAAAAGACCTCATATTACCATGCAGCCTTGGCCAGCCTGGAACTCTCTCACTGACCATGCTGCTGTACAACACAGAGATCTGCTTCTTTCTGCTCCCTAGCAGAGTAAATGTGAGATTAAAGGTGCGCACTCCACCTCAGGTTCTCCTAAAACTTTTGGAAGCAGAGGCTGAGAGCCAGATTATTTTCTCTATTTATTTAAACTCCTCTATTCTGAGTATGGGCTGCTAGCAAACACTGATTGGAAAGATGCTATGCAACCAGGAAGTATGACAAGAGCCAAGTGTCCCTTCTGCTCTTGCTCCAGAACTCCTGGTTTCTAAATGTATTCTCCTTCCTGGACAGACTGCAGTTTATTCTCCTGTAAATAGAGAGGGTTGGTCCAGGTGTCAAAGTCCCTTCACTCTCCAAGCCATCTCAAAAGCCAGTGTGGTCCCAGCCTAGAGTCACACCTCAAGTGAGGATTTTCACCCGAAGCTTAAGCCCAAGGCACACTAGTGATGCTACCGATTACTTAGGCTCTCCTGTAGTCTGTTTATATCAGTGAGCAGATGCTATCTAGTGGGTAGATTGAAGAACTGGAGAGACTCAATTTTTGAACAACTCAAGTGAAGGTGTGGTCAGGAGATAAGGATGGAATTCTGGGAGAGCTGAGTCTTTATCCATCAGCAGCTCTGGAAGAGTCCATCAGCAGCAGAGGACTAGAAGGAGAGACTAGCAAGAAAACTGTGGCTCTTTCCTAACTGGTAAGTACCATCTTTTTGTGGGCTTGTGCTGGAGAGGAGCAATCAGAATAGTATTCCTTGGAGGTTCTGTACCATATGGCTTCACATTTGGCATGATGTGGGATTCTATGTGGAACATTAGGACAACGTTGAGTCTTACACATTAGGGCAACTTAATATCCAATAGAGTTCTTTGGATTCTTGGAAGGTGGATCCTCATTTAAGTGGAATAATAGAATTTCATAGATGAGCTATTCAAGCTTTCTTGAGCAAACTTAACATGAGAAATAAGAAGAAACGCATAGAAAAGAGTCTGGTACTCTTAGATGAACTCCTATGTTTTAGGTCTGTATCTATAGGTAATATGTAATATTATATAACAATATGGAAATGGGGACAAGGAGTGAGGGCACACGTACAACTGCAGCCTTATTCATTGACTTTTGTGGTTTGCAGATTAAATCATATTTGTAAGAAATGATTTGTACGGAGTGTAGAGTGGAACCATAGGACAGCTACGAGATGGATGGTTTAGTGATAGAGGGTCAAGAATGTTCAGTGATAACGAGTCAAGAAGGTGGCAGTGTATCTGAAGCAGTGGCAGGCCGTGCACCTGCCCTGTCCTCAGTAGAGCCTGAAAGGGACAGAATGGTTGGTGCTATGTGTTATCACGTAGTTTTTTTTTTTGTTGTTTTAGTTTAGTTGTTTTGTTTGTTGTTTTTGTTTTGTTTTGAGACAAGGTTTCTGTGTGTAACAGAGCCCTGGCTGTCCTGGACTTGCTTTGTAGACAGGTTGGCTTTGAACTCACGAAATCTGCCTGCCTCTGCCTCCCAACTGGTGGGATTAAAGATATGCGCCATCATGCCTAATATTCGTGTGGGCTTTAGATGTCTAAAGTTTGTCTATTAATTAAGAAATCATTTTTTAACTTTCTCATGCAAAAAAAATTCTCAGTGTTTGGTCAACAGCTTGCAGCATTAGGGCTCTGATCTCTTCCAAGTACAGAGGCGTTAGTGTGAACAGTGTGGGGTATCGGCTTGATGCTGATCTCATCAAAAGTATCCTCATGACAGCTGTCACCAGCCTTGAAAGACTAGAAAAGGGCTCACCCCTTCCTCTCTGAGACTTACTCGTATTTTATGGTTTAGCAATTAAGAAGAAAAAATTGAAACCTAGAAATTGTAATCTGAAGACATGTACTTTCTCTTAAACAGACTTAAAAGCAGCTGGTCTGGAGGAGTTCTGAGAGGGTTAGGTGCCTGTAAGTAAATAGTTCAGCATCTCCTTCACAGTAGAGTCTCAAAAAGCTGAGCAAATATGAGTGCCATTTGACTGAGGAGGAAGTCTAGGTGTGGAGGGGCTCGGGAATGGAAGGTCTGCACCCAGTGTTTCTCTAGGTGTCTCTAGACATCTCTCTGGATAACGTGGGCCCACTAACCATGTGTGTCAATGAGTGACACTTCACATCCTCACTCAGTTCCCCTTCCTGGTGAAGAACTTAGATGAGGCTTAGTGGTGAACCATTGCGGCCCCTGAGCAGAAACAGCTCTGTGTCCACCAGAGGGCGAGTGCAACTTGGCCATCAGAAGGCTGGGCTTTGCTTAGGGTTCTATCAAGAGAAGATACTCTAATGTCTACCTTCAGTTTTCTGTCTGTTTGCTGCTTTATTTGTGCCAAGACCAGGAGTGACATTGACGGTTATATGAGGGGAAGGACTGAGAAAGAAAAGGCTGTTTTGGAGGATAGCTTCTCCCATCAATGGCAAATGGCCCTCTACCGCTGGACGGTACCGAGCCCTGGAAGAAACCTTTGAATGTGGGTTTTCTTGGCCCAGTAGAACAGGTCCATGTGATTCCCATCATTAGAGAATAAGTTAGAATAAGTTGCCTTCCGAGAAATAAGACAGGACCAGATACCACATGCTGAGTGCCTCAGTCTATGTCTCATTTTCCTCCAGGTCGATGCCATGATGCTCCCTCAGGTCTTCATTTCAGCATTCATACTCCTTCTCCCAGGTAAGCTAGGGGTCAACTAGAGCTGCTGTGGAGGTTGCACGTGATGTAGACATGACGCGCTCCTTGGGATTTGTTGACTATGAGTTGCATAAAGAGATGAAAACCAGGACAAGACGGGAGCTCTGAAGAAATTATTTACTTGTATATATTCCAAAATTGATGACCAAAACGTAAAACCACAAGAGGATATGAGAGGGGAATCCGTGAGCATTCATGTGATAGACTAGTAAGGCATGAGTACATGCGTGTATGTGTGATAGAGAAGTAAGGGGTGACTATGTGTAGGAGTATGGGATGAAGTCATTTCTTATCACATGTTTCGATAAGTTTGTTATGCTATGATGTATTATATCTGAGATTCTGAAAAGGAATTAGGTAACCATCAAATAATGTGTGTCCCAGTATGAAATATACACTCATACAGTGGTTGGTTTGTTTATTTCCTGGACCGGGGATCCATCCCAGGGGCAGGCATAGGCTAGGCAAGCACTGCATCACTGAGTTACATCCTCCGCCCTCTGAGTTTCTCTAAAGACAACTTAGAAGCAATAGACAGTACAGGGTTTCTTCCACCGTCCAAGAAAATTCACATTTAAATTTTTGTTTTACTTTTAGAAGTTGCATGATTTAGTTCTGGACTGAATAGTCTGATCCTATGACCTTCCTGTGACCTTCTTGTATAACTGGTTTACTCTGTGTCTGGAATGTCATTCACTGATTAAGAAGGGATCCCCGGTTTGGATTTTTCTTTTTGGAGGACTGTCCTAAACCTCACTCCACCCAATAGTGTTATAAAACCCTTTCAAGAAAATTGACACGGAAGAGTCTCCTGAACTGCTTGAATTCACTAGTTTCCCAAGGCTGACTATGACCCTTAACTATCCCTTGTCTCCATACCACCACACCAAGTTCCCCTAGGTTTGCCAAGTACCCATCAAAGCACAGCCCCTATGACAAGCAGGTTTAAAATATAAACCGAAAGTGCAGTTATGCATCTCCCTACCCAGTTAGCCCAGTTAAGCTAAGAGCAGAACTTGTCTAGCCCAAGGAAGAGCTCCACCATTAGGTAATCTGACATCAAATCTTCAGACCTGAACACACCATACAGATACAACAGTAAACATACAGATGGAGCAGGATATATTTATGTATTTCAGAATACATACTACACAAATAGAAATGTAGCACCCATTAATGATTAAAGAGGCCATGGCATTTGAAAGAGAGCAAAGAGTATGACTGTAGACTGAATGTTTGTCCACGGAGGATAGGGAAGGGGAGTTTTATAAAGTTCAAAGTTTTTTTTCCAAAATTTAAACCTAACAAAGGGAATTTAGGAAACCCACAAAAAGGTTTTTATTTAAATAAACCCCAACATTTTTTTTTTTACCCCAGGGGATTGGGGCCCACATGGGCGGGATTTACAGGGTTCCCCCTGGATTTTTTAAAAATTAAAACAAAGAAGAATTTTCTTAAAAAAAAAATTAAATTAATTTTTTTTTTTGAATTCTATTTAGTTCGGACAATTTACCTGTTTAACCCTTTTGGCCCCTTTTTTTGTTAAGGTTTTTTGTTAAAGCAAAAAAGGGGGTTTTCCCTTTTGGTTTTTCTTTTTTGGGACTGCCAAAAACCCACCCCCAAGGGGTGTTTAAAAAAAAAAAAAGAAAAATTTTGGTTTGTAATTTTTTTAAGGTGTTTAAACCCCAAACCCCTTTAAAAAAAGCATTTTGAATCCCCACAAAACAGTATACAGCATTTAAATTTTTTAAAACCAAGGGATTTTGAAAACCCCTAAATTTTAGTAAAAGAAATCACCCCAAGGAAAAGTCCCCGGGTGGGACACAATCCAAACCTGAAAAACCATTAAATTTCCCATAAAAAAAGGGAAGGAAAAATGAAAAAAACCCAACTATTTTTTACCCCCCCTTTGGGGGGAAAATGGGGTTTTTAAGGAAGTTTACTGAGTCGTTTTCCACGGGTGGGGGGGGGAATGCTTTCCTAAAGGGGGGGGGGGGAAAAAAAAAACCCCTTTAAAAGTAAATTGATTTCCCGGGGTGGGGGTTTAAAAAACCCCCCCAAAGAATTAAAGGGAGGATGTCAAAGAAAACCCGGGGTTAAAAAAAACCTCTTTTTTGGGGGGGTTTTTAACCCCAGCCAAAAGGGAGGGGGGTGGGGGGATTTTTGACCGCGCCTGTTTTGGGGGGTTTTGGGGGGGGGCACGGGGGGGTTTTTTTGGAAAAGAAAAAAAAAAACCGGGGGGGGGGGGGGGGGTGGGGGGGGGGGGAAAAAAGGCGGGGGGGGAAAAAAAGGGGGGGGAACGGGTTTTTTGTTTTTGTTTTCCCGCCCTTTTTAAAAGTAACTGTTTTTTTTGTGTGTTTTTGGCTAAAGGAAAAGGGCACGGGGGGGGGGGAAAAACCAATGGCGGGCACTGGGGTTTGTGGGGTTTTAAATGAAAAAGGGAAAAACGGGAAAGGGAAAAAAAAGCCCCAAAATTGGGGGGGTTTTTTTCCCCTTTTGGGGGTGTTGGTTTGGGGGTTAATGGGGGGGGGTTGGGGGGGGGGTTTTTATCCGGGTGGTTTTTGGGGGGGGGCCCGGGGGTGTTGCCTGGGGCCCTTTTTGGAGGGGGCACTTTGGGGGGGGGCCCCCCCGGGGGGGGCCCAGGGTCGGGGCCCCCTTAAAATGGGTGGGAAAAAGGGTTTGGCAGTGAATGGGGGGGGGGGTGGCGCCCGCCCCCGGGGGGTTAAAATTGGGCCTTTTTTTGTTAGGCGGGCACTGGGGGGGGTTTTTCCCCAAAAGGAAAAAGGTTTTAAAAGGGGGGTTTGTTTTTTTTGTAATTTTTTCCCCTTTAGTCAGCCCCCTTCCTGTTTGGGTTACCTCCCTAAAAATTTTCTATTTTAAAAAATTTAAAAATCCCATCCCCCCCCAAAAATCTCTTTTTGGGGGCCCAAAAACCAAGTTTTTTAAACAAAATACCCCGGGGGGAAAAAACCCCCCTAGGTATGAAAAATTGGGGGGCGTTTTGGGCCCGAAACCGCTTTCTTTTCCAAAGAAGGGGACGTTTTTTAACAAAATTTTAAATTAAAATTTGCTCTTCCTGATAAAAGTTTGAAATTAAATTTTCCCTTTTTAAAATTTTTACGCTCCCCCCCAAAAAAAGGAAGGGGGGGAAAAAATTTCCCGGGTCAGCTCCCCCTTTGACCCCCAAAACCTCGGGGAAGCCCCCCTTGCCTGGTTCCTTTTTCCTCCTTGTACAATTTCCTTTACTAAAAAATTTTCCAACAAATTTTCCCAAATGTTTTTCAAAAGGTTCAGGTTCATTTTGAGAAAAAACAATTTGTTTTTTTTTCTTTTGTTTGTTTTTGTTTTTTTTTTTTTTATTTTTTTTTTTCCCCTGTTTTTTTTTAATAATTTTTTAAATGTTTCAATTTTATTCCTTTTTCCTTTACTCTAACCTTTTACACTAAATTTAGAACCCGAAAAAACCTGTCTTTTAAAATTCAGATCATTATTTTAATTGTTTGCCCTACCTTTTTTTTTTTTTTTTAACACAACAAAACCCCCCCCCAAAAAACACACACCCCTTTCTAGTTTTGGCGGGGGGGGCCTATGTAACTACTTTTTGAGTGAAGGGATGGTCCCATGTCTGCTTTTCATGAAATATTAATGAGGTTTTGAAAAAATTTTTCCGTTTTGCGTTTTAAACCCCCTGGGCTTTCTGGGCCAAAAGCCCCTGCCTCATCTTTTAAAACCAAGGCTAATTTTTAAGGTAAAAACTGAACTTCCTCTTCGCTGTCCCAGGACTCCCATCAGCCCCTCTGCTCTTCCATCTACCATCTTTTTCCTGGACTTTGTTCTCACAGGATCTTCTGACTAACTTTCTGCGGGCTTCCCTTTCCTTCACTTGAGATTTATACTTTCCAGGGCGGTTTTGGATTGTGCCCAAGCCCCTGGCTACACTTTAGGCTGGTTCAGCACTGATAGCCAGGGCCAGATCAGGTCATGTGACAGAGTCATGGATGCAATAGTTTTATTGCAGCCCAGCCACAGGACCCATTCCTGTGTTGTCTGCAGTGACTTCCAAAACTGGTTGAGGTGACATTTACTCTTGGATACTTGTCTTTTGGTTTCTGAGCTGAAGGAACCCTTTGGCCTTTACAAAAAAGGTGGGGGGAGGGAGACTTGGGGGGCATTGAGATGTTTTAGCTGTAAAAACGATTGTTGCGGAGCCCAGTGGCCTGAATTCATTCCTGGAACCCGAATGGTAAAAGGAAAGAAACAACTCCCTCAAGCTTCCCTGACTCTACATGTGAGAAGACAGTATGTGACTGAGAATACAGATGGTGGGACCCAGCATTTGCAGGAGAATCGAGTTCCCAGTGCTGCAGGCTCCTGTGATGCTGGAGTCAGTACACAGCACATCTTAGTTTCATCTGGGCGTGGTAAGAAAATATCTTAGAGTAGACTTTTAAAAAAATTCTGAATAAAATGTAGTATTCACAATCTAAAGACTGGGAATACCAATATCAAGTACAGGCTCTTGAGTGTTTGTCTGATGAGGGCTCCTGTCGCTGTACACTCAGGGTTTTCTCAAGTAAAGGGAGGAGCAAGCCAGTCTCCTCAGCCCTTTTTTGTACAGAATCTACTCACATTCATGAGTGCCATTCTTCTGACTAAGGACCTTCCACTTGCCTCCAGTTCTCCTTCTTCTTCATTGAGGATTAAACATTAACAAAGGAAGTTTATGGAGACAAAACTTCAGATCAAGCACAACCACAGATGGACTTTTTGTCTTTTGGTCCTTTTTGTTTTGTTTGGTTGTTTGGTCTTCTGTTTGTTTTGTTTGTTTGTTTGTTTTTTGGTTGTTGTCATCACTGACTGGGAAAATGATAAGTATGAGATATGTAGCTTCCAATTGACAAGTTATTGAATGCTCCTCACTGCATGAAGAGTGTAATATTATTTTGTGATGCAAATTGGACAGTACCCATCCCTTCCTCATGGCTCCTTCCATTTTGCTTGTTTGAGACTTTTCTCTGTACCATCTTCAGATCTTCCTTAGCATATTCACAGCTAAGTGCATCCCTCCCTGTCAATAGCCAGATTCATGTGTCTACCTCAGGAAGCAAGTCACTTCTAAAAACTTTGCCTAAAACTTAGTTCAGAGACTTTGTCTAAAACAAGCAAAAAAAAAAAAAAAAAAAAAAAAAAAAGTAAAAAAAGAAAAGGATCAGGAATGGATGGTATAACCCTTAATTTTAGGATTCAAGAAGCTGAGACAAAAGCTGGCAAGTTTTGAGGCTACTGGAATAGACTGACTACATAGTGAGACATTGGATCAAAAGCAAAAGACATTTATAAAACATAATAAAATTTTAAGAAGAAAATAGTCTGACACTTTAAATGGAAGTTTACATTTAAATAGGTCGTTTGTTAGAGATGCTTAATAAATGATATTTTACAAAGCATGAAGGGAGAAGAAAAGGGAGAGAGGAAGGGAGAGACAGAAGGTGGGTAGGGTGGGGGAAAGACAGACAGGGTTGGGGGGAGAGGTGATGGGTGGGAGTGGGAGAGACAGAGGGTGCATGGGGGGATAGACAGAGGTGAGTGGAAGGGAGAGACACAGAGGGTGGGTGGGGAAGGAAAGGGACAGAGGGGAGTGGGGGAGGGGAGGGACAGAAAGACAGAAGAGAGAAGGGACTTCTGATTCTTTTTATGGTCAAAATTTTGGGGGGGGGGAGAATAAGCTAATTTATGACAAAGAATTTCACTCCATAGAAGACTTCATTTATCATTAGTGACAAAAAGTCTAAAACCAACAGGACAGAACAAGGCTATCAGAAACCTAATCACAATGGAATATAAAAAGAGTGTTCTGATAAAGGATAGCCACCCTACTTAAAGTTTCTACCCACTGCTCTATGGAGAGCCCACTGGTGATGCTTTTACCTTATTACCTTATCTTAAGACCACAAGGTAAGAGGCTCTTAGACAAGTTTGATCTACAGAATTTTTCTAGATTTGTTCTACACTGAGCAATGGAGAGAGCAACTCTGTACAAGGAGTAGATGATCCCTTTTAGCGTTTGCAAGGACTGAGGTTCTTGGTTTGTCTCTGGCAGTATACCTTCCAGCCAAAACAACAAAAACAAAGCAAAGCACCTTAAGGCAAATTGGAGCCTTAAGCAAAAGCCAAATGGCCTTATGCTTTTAGAACTAATAGTGCTAAGCATACCATATGCAATTATTGAATTTATTTGTTTTCTTGGCTTGCTCATCTCACTTGATGCCTCTTCAATTTGCTGCTACTCTCTAGGAAGCAATTCAGCCAGGAATAAAGGCCTTGCTGTTGGACTCTCCATTTTCTTGCTGCTTCTAGTTCTCGTGAGCACGTTAGTTATCACAAGTAAGTCATTTTCAGATGGTTCCCAATGGTTGGAATAGATCTGGGGTCTCCTTGATAAATGATCACAAATCTAAAAAATGTTTGCAAAGCATTTTATTTCTATAGGAGGTACAATGCCACTTCATATCCATTGAGCAAGGTCCTACAGGGCCTTTAACTGAAAAATCACAGGGTTCTGTGCCTCCCTCTGAGTGCTCAGAGCTTTGTTTGCATTCTTATGAGACTAAACAATATAACACAGTTTCGAGGAGAATGGTGTCCAGGCATAGATACTGACAGGTGGAAAATTCTGAGCCCACAGTTACTCTTGCTTAATGGTGTCCTTATACATTTCATGAAAGATGGCACTTCTCTGTCTTATTCAGCCCTTTGATAGAAGACAGTACATTTCATGTATATTTCCCAGACCAAGGAACTAGAACAAGAATCCTCAGCCACTCTGACTGCCTTCAAGTAACTCAGTTGCTAAGGGTTTAAATTATCCGTGTTTCCTAACCCAAGACATGTTTTATAACCCTTTCTAAACTCCAGCCTATGTGTCAGTACCTACTAAGCACTGAAGAGATTTCTAACATGTTGGAAAAGCTCAGTGACCTTGGATGTGAGCCACTTTGTGGGTGTTAGATATCTAACAGGAGTTCTCTGGAAGAGCAACAAGTGCTCTTAATCAATGAGTCAGATCTATCCACAGCCATTTTTTAATATTATTTTTTGCTTTTTGAGATTATACTTATAAGTATAATTCCCTTCTCCCTTTTCCATCATTCTAAAACTCCTCCTATTATATTCCTTGGATTTAAAAAATCAGTGTATGCTTGTCAGATTTCAAGATATTTCCCTTTTATAGTTAGAACTTGGTTATCGTGATGATTAGGTAAGCTGGTTCTGTTTGCAAAGACCTATAATTCCAGGAATCAGGTTGCTGAGGCACAAGGTCACAGCTTGTGGATTTCCTGAACCATAATAGTAAGATCATGTCTAAAAGAGGGAAATAGAAACTGCAAAAAAAAAAAAAAAATTGATACAAAATGCATTTCCTTTCTTAGCCCAAAGCTGCTTATTCTTTTCTGATAAAGTGGTTACTGGGGATCTGAAGGCCTGTGACAGGAGGTAGAGGGTGAGGAGTAGGTGGTGGCACATGCCTCCTCTTTACACTAAGGAAGGAGCCAAGAACAGAATAATGTGCTAGTGACAACTTTTAGAAGTCCCTGGATGGAAGAACCATTAGTAGGGCCTTGTGTCTCAGGTTGCTTGGAAAGTCCATGTTTAAGTGTTCTCCAGCACCAATTTACAAACCTAGATTTCTTCATTTCTTTCAGGAAAAGACAGTTTACCAATGCCTTTTAGCAAGCTAGGAATGCTCTGTGGGTGAATGCACCAGGCCTTGAGTGAAGCAATACTTCCTGTACAGTACAGAGGGGAATCTCCCAAAGTTATCAGGGAACAATTGAATTAAAAACAAAAACAATATCCTTGATTAGAAGAAGAAAGAACCATGCATGTTTTTAATGACGTGTTCAATTTTCTTTTCAACTCCTGCCTCCTCTCTTCCAAAATTTAGATTACATCCTTAAGAAAAAGAGGCCAGGATCTCCAAGGTAAGCTGGCATGGTTTGTGTCAATAGATTTTGAACTTTGTGCCTTGTCGATTGTTTTATTTCTTACTTTTTCTCCCTCCTCCTCTGTCTCTCCTTCTCTCTCTTCTCCCCACTTTTCTTGTTGTCTCCCCTCCCCTCACCCTTCCCTCTTTCCCTCTCCTCCCTCCTCCTTCTCTTCCTCCTCCTTTCCCCTCCTCTCCTCCTCTCCTCCTCCTCCTTCCTCCTCCTCCGCGTCCTCTTCTTCCTCCTTCTCTACATCTTCGTCTTCTAGGCAGAAAGATCAGGCCTGATATCCATTGTTCACCTTGAATTCCAAACTGTAGTTTCCTGAGCCCCTCTCTTGTTATGATACCCTCCAGTGATGTTGTCAGTAATCTGACTTCCCAACCATTCTGTCTGAACTGGTACAGAAGGAGCCTCTCAACACTGCCAGCTTGTAACAAGTGCTGAATGGTAGATTTTGCTTTTGAAAGCTAAATTGAATGAGTTTTGGGTTGATTTCCTTTTTTCAGTTTTACTTAATGGTTTCTTAATTGAATGCCTATTGAAGGACAAGATAATGAAAACGGTAGACGCCTGCTTCACTGGATATGTTCTTGCACAGCACCAAGCTTGTTCCTAGGACTCCATGATATAGGGCTCACAACTCCAGCTCCAGAGAATACAGATGTCTATGTGCACCTCTATTCATGGCACACACACACACACAACATAACTATATATGTAACTTAAAATAAATCTTGAAAAAAAACTGGGGCACTTATGCACATGCATAATTTGAGCAAAATGTGCTTACAAAATAATAAATACATTTTGAAAAATCAGAAGGCATATAAGTTAATAGACAGATCCTTTCAGGGACTTTCTGGCAAGCATCGTGGGAATAATAGGGTAGTGTGGTGGGCTGTGTAAGTGAGCCCCAAGTAGAGTTAGTCTGTTTTCTTCTCTGATTAGCTCCTCCGTGAGTTCTAGACATGCAGTTGATGGTATGGCCCGTGCACAGATCCCAACAGCTCTCTCCCAGGATGAACCTCATTACCTCAAATGCCCAACTGTTTTTGTGTTTGTGTCCTATTTAAGTGGGTGCCTTACAGGTAGTCCTTTTTGAAACTGTGTCATAGACCACCAGCTCCCTTGAAAAGACACTGCTTTCTTACATGGCTTTCTACTCCATCCTTAATGTTAGAGAATGTAGATGCTACGCAGGTTTCAAAACCCTTTTTTCTTTCAAGAAAGGATTTAAATATGATTGTTGTGGATGGTAGTGTGTGTGTATTCATGTGCGCAC
This sequence comes from Mastomys natalensis, assembly GCA_021653895.1. Taxonomy (NCBI): domain Eukaryota; kingdom Metazoa; phylum Chordata; class Mammalia; order Rodentia; family Muridae; genus Mastomys; species Mastomys natalensis. Next base: position 20,773 of record JAJTUV010004364.1, read on the forward strand.
ATGTACATGCGTGGTGTTGTGTGTGTGTGCTGTACATGCTGTGGCATGCATCTGGCCCCAGAGATCTCGGTCAGGTTAACAGACACTCCTAACCCTTTCTAAAGCATCACAGTCCAAAGCTGTAAACACTGAATATTCTAGTTCTTAACCCAGTCCCAAAATGCATAACTTGTTTAGGTGTACTCAGTTTGATGGTAGATACCTATCTTTTTGAATATCCTATTTTTTTGTGTTTTATTGCATGCATATCCTGAAGGATGCCAATATGAACTGATGTTTTAAAAGTAATTCTTCATTAAACTGATGCCTATTAAACAAACTTTTTTGACCTAATACCAGGGCCCTGTGTGGTGGTGTTCACTGTTAGGTTTTTGTGAATGGGACTTCTGGAGTCCTGAGTATATTTTATAAATGAAAGTTGTGCTTAGACCTGAAAAGGACCTCATATTGTTTTCTTCAACATCTCTCTCTCTCTCTGCAGCTTGGTAGCTTTAGGTGTTTCTAAGATCAGAACTTTACTAAATAAAGAGGTTGCGTGACCACGAGCCCAAGACAACGTCTACAATATTAAAGACAGTCCTCATGTCAAAGCTTAAATTGCAGGAGAAGACAGCTATGACATATCACCAGGCTGGACATCTCTTAAGTGCCAGGACTATTTCCTGTGTCAGTTCTCTTGAGTTCCCACGCTCCAGGGCAGTGAAGAGGATGGACCTCTAGCTGACTTTCCTCCTACTTGTGTTGACATGATGTCATCTCTCCACACTAAAGATTCTTCTTTCAAACATGAACGCTTTAAACATTTTGGTGCCTTTAGGCCCCATAATTCTTTTATCTGTGAAAGACAATTATTGGTAATTCCTATCCTGGTTACTAAAATCATCCAGCAAAGAGGAATAGGATTTTAAAGTAAAACTAAAATAAAACAAATGTGGGGAGGATGGAATTTAATTTAGAAGCACTTCATGATTGTGCCTTCTTTATTTAATTGGTGGAAGCTCCATTTCAATGGAAGAGCTTCCATGGGCAAGTGATCTCCTTAGAGATGGCCCACTGGCCTGCTCAGCTGCAATGGGAGCTCTCTGTGAGGCATGGCTGCAAAGACTTCCTCCCGGGATTGCTTCTTGCTACTGATGTCCTTTCTCATGTTTGTCATTGTCATTCTCCTTATTTGTGTGGCTTGGTGTTGGTGGACACAAAGAGACCCTCACTGCCCATAGTCTGGTGTGATTACTTCCTGAGTGATAGCTCACTCTATTGGGCATATTTTCTGCAAACAACATGAAGATAAACTTTTATGAATTGATGCTGTTTAGATGAATTTATGACTTTACAGAATTCCTGATTTGATTCAAATAATTGTAAGAAAAAATTTAAGGAGATGGTTTTAGCTGCTTTGCCAGGTAGATGTAATAAAGTTAGAATCAAGAATAGCCTGTGCCCCCTTCTCATAGAATGGTAAGTAAAATCTACATAATAAGAAATACAATGAGCTTTCATAAATTATACTAAGAAGAGAAATAGGCTTAGGGCAAATTTGTGATCAAGGAAAAACACTCATTCTAGGTCAGAGCCAAGAATGAAGCCACAGGTGTGCATTATTATAAAGCAAGGCTATGAGAAACTGTTGCTTTGAACTTATAATGAGCTTATAGAATGAAACGCTGCTTTGAATTTACTATGGACATCCTTCTGTAATTCCCTTTTTGTGTAACATTTTATCTGTGAGGTAATTTTATAAAGAACGTTTGTCTAAGAAGCTATAAAAAGGCTGAGAGAAAAAATAAAGTGTGATGGTTGGGCCTCTGCTCCATCCACCAAAGTATATAAGTATATGTCTGTCTGTCCAAATATATGTATTCATACATAATATGTAGGTATATGTGTATGTGTCAGTATGCAAGTACACTTGTGAAATTGATGAAACAGGTAGTCAGGCTTGCAGTGTGTGTGGTGGTGTGTGTGTGTGTTGTCTGTTGTTCTGTGTGCCTGATTTTTCTTTCTTGTGGCTCCTCTTCTTTCTTTCTTTCTTTCTTTCCTTTCTTTCTTTCTTTCTTTCTTTCTTTCCTTTTCCTTTCTTGGTGCAATTGGCAAAAGCTATCAGTTTTTGGCCCCAAGGGGAGAGAGAGAGAGAGAGAGAAGAGAGAGAGAGAGAGAGATGAGAGAGGAGAATGAGAGAGAGAGAGATTAAATGCCAGAGGTCATCAGCCTTGTTCTTTGTCCGATGCGTATCCCACCTCAACACCTGACTCTGCCTGGGCTGGCCCCCAGCATTTATCATAACACAAAATGTCCCTGTTCCTTACCTTCTCCAAGGATCTCTCTAGTCATGGGAGCTACAGGTTTTAATTTCCTCATAGATGAACAGAAGAGAGTCTAATGTCCTCATTGGAGGCATAAATACTTTCTTATGGATCATGAAATATGATGTGTTGTTATGTAATTAGTCATAGGATAAGGAGAGGTGTTTCATGTCAGGAGAGGTTACCATGGTGAGTGTGGAACAGGCAGACAACCAGGGAAGAAAATAATGGACCAAGAGATTGAGTTTCTTAGTGCTATTTCCTCTACACTTCTGTGTTGGTGCTCACTGTTTCTAAACTCACCCACTGAGCTCTAAGCAGGAAGGAGTAAATGAAGAAATGGAAGGGAAGGAAAGAAGAGAGAGCAGGACACAGGCTCTCTGCTGGGAGAAGTCCTATTGCAGGTGTGACAGTGTTTGGGACTATCAAGGGTTTTCCTTCAGAGTGCTAAATTTCTAAGTTGTCTTCAGGCCATGTTTATATTTAAATTTATTTCAGAAAGAATAGTATCTTGTCATAATAAATCAGTTTGTTAGAATCAATAAAACATTTGGTCTTACTAAGAGTTAACAAGGGCTGTTGTACTGGTATCTTCATTGCAGTTTGGTTGTTGAGAAGAGCAGATTGGCAAGAGGGTGTTAATGTCTATTTCAGTCTGAGTGAATCCTGACACCAGATCAGAGACATTCAGCCCATGTAGCCAAAGAGATTTCGATCCACATTCCCAGTGCTGTTCTATAGAGTTCTAGGCAATGAATATGTGTCTTGTTGATTGTTTAGAGTAGAGGGAAGGTCAGATAGTAGAAAGTTGCATTCTGGGTTTGCCAAATGGGGTTTCCCTCACCTCCTCTAAAGGTATTTTGTTTGAACTACAGTGTTTTGTTTTTCTTAAATTTGCAGCAATTATATATCAAATCAGGGCTTTGTAATGACATCCTTGATTTGTAGATTTTCTATAAAGATTGTCAAGATCAGCCTGAGTTCTACATCGGTGAGGCCACTAGATGGGGCCATCCTCTCCCAACACTCTCCTTCCTGCCTCCTTTCTCATTGCTGCCTGGTGGCTACAGGGCTCTGAGGTTGTGATGTCTGCTCTATTCTTTAGGCTTCCTAGAGATGCATGATAGACATGAAAGGGTCTGGGAGTCTATCTGTCCCATTCCTCAAACTTGCTTGTATTTAAGAACATGATACTAAGTACATTCTGTGAAACCAAATATATGGGACGCAGTAGAAAATGGACATAAGTAAGAACAAGCCCTAGGCTCTAATCCTAACACTGAGTACCAACAACGGTATAACTTGATGCTATATAGATAAATAAATATAATAATTTAAATAATTAATAAAATATAATAAATAATATATAGATAAATATAGATAAATAATTTCTTAATTCTAGTGATGATTAATAAGAATTCCTACATCTATATCAATAATTATTGAACCTTTATAATAAGAGCTGCCATTAAGGCCCTCTGTGACATAAAAACTGTAATTAGAACTCTGCCAGTCTTCACATGTCAGGAGTTAATTGTAATAGATGAAAAGCAGGCATTGAGATTTACAATTTAAGAATACATTCCTTGGGCCATGACACAATCAACTAAAGGTCATAAAAGAAATGAATAATTTATTGTAGGTACAAGGACAGAAGATAAAATATTGACTGGGTTTGCCTATATAAAATATCAATACTAATTTGCCTTTTGACATGTTGTGTTACTTAGACATAAGAATTATAGTTTTAGACTCTCAATGAACCTGTGGAGCTAATGACACATAGTGAATGTCTAGTTAGCTAACTAGTCTTAATGGAAACACAAGTAAACATCTCTGTTGTAACTTCTTGTTCAACTTATGGTTTAAGTTTATGTTTAAACTTGTAAACTTTTGGAATACCATGTTATCTATTCTCCTGAAAAGTAAAACACAAAAACAACAAACAAAAAACACACAACAAACACAGGAACAATGATATTAAGGAGGCAGGAGAATAGGATAGCAGCATTACACACATGAGCTGTCCAGATAAGGAGAGACAAAGAAGAGAGCAGAATTAGGGATGCAGAAGGAAAAATAGAAGAGATGACAGAGTATAATCAAAATAAAAGCTGAAGAGATCGTAGAACATAACAGACTACAATAATATAAGATGAATGATAAGAGAGATGAAGAGAGACAAAGAAAGATCCTCAGAGAGAACAGAAAGAACAGGCAGGCTTCTTCTTAACATGAGACAGGTTCTTTCTTAACAGCAAGTTTCTTCTTCCTGACAAGGACAGAAGGTGTAGCTCAGTTGGTAAAGTGGCTTTTGTAGCATGCAGGGAGCCCCCAGTGCCACATACACCTGTAATTGCAGCAGTCCTTGGAAAGAGAAGGATCAGAAGTTTAAGGTGATTCTCAGCTACACAGTGAGTTCTAGGCCAGGGTGAGCTGCAGGAGATTCAGTCTCAGGAAGAAAAGTTTTTTAGTTTTATGATTGTACTTGGACACTATCATCATACTCAAGATCCAAATGGTCACATCAGCACAAAATCTCACACATTTTCTTTTTAAAAAATTATATTCTTTAATCCTTTTTTTTTTTAAACAGTCCAGTCACTATCACCCCCTGGTTCACCTTTTGACTGTTACTCATCTCATTCCTCCTCCCTCTGTCTCCAGGAGGATGCCCCAACCTCTCCACGTCACCCCACCAAACCTCCCCACTTCCTGGGCCTCAAGTCTCTTGAGGGTTAGGTGGATCTTCTCTCATAGAGGCCAAACCAGGCAGTCCTCTGCTGTATATGGGGGGGGGGGGCTCAGACCAGCTCACGTAACTGCCTGGTTGGTGGCTCAGTGTCTGAGAGATCTCAGGAGTCCAGATTAGTTGAGACTGTTGGTCTTCCTTTGGGGTCACCCTCCTCCCTCAGCTTCTTCCAGCTTTTCCCCAATTCAACCCCAGGAGTCTCTGGCTTTTGTCTATTGGTTGGTTGTAAGTATCTGCATCTGACTCTTTCAGCTGATTACATGGCCTCTCAGAGGGCAGCCATGCTAGGCTCCTGCCTGTAAGCACACCATAGCATCAATAATAGTGCCAGGCCTTGGAGCCTCCCCTTGAGCTGGATCCCAATTTGGGCCAATCACTGAATCTCCATTCCTTCAGTCTCTTTTCCATTTTTGTCCCTGAAGTTCTTTTAGATAGGAACAATTCTGGGTCAGAGTTTTTTGAGTGTGGGATGGCAGCCCCATCTCTCCACTTGATGCCCTGTCTCTCTACTGGAGGTGGACTCTACAATTCCCTCTCCCCACTGTTGGGCATTTCATCTAAGGTCCCTCCTTTTGAGTCCTGAGCATCTCTCACCCACACATTTTCATAATCATGGTATAGTCTCACTTTTCAGAGAACAAAGTGTTGAAACACCCTTTCTCACAACCACAGACATGAATGCACAATTAGCTTCAGGCTGGCTGCCCTGCCCAGAGTGTCCCTGTGACACCTTGACTGGAAAGAAGCAGCAAGAACAGTGTGAAATGTCAGAGTTTAAAGTCTTTCCCTGAAATCTAGGATGATGAGGCTGCCGCATGTGCTGCAGGGATTTTTAGCCTGAGGAGAGTGGGTGATGTCACTGTTGGAAGGAACAGGAAAACTGCAGAGACCTTCACTGCGGCCTGGAGCACACAGGCCTTAAAGCCCCTCACCACGAGCACAGGAGCCTTCCTGCTACCACAACTCAGTCAGCACCAGGTCCAGAGAGTTTGGCTAAATCTATGGTGAACTTTAGCATAAGGAAATTGCTCCAGCCCAACAGGGGGCGCTGATGTAGAAATCTATCACAGGACCAACATGTGGAAACAGTCTTCCCTGAGCGCCAGTTACTTTTACCTTTTTACAGAAGAGTTTTATGTGCAAATTCAGTGCACAGCTGAGCAGTAATGGTATGAGTATGCCACAGATGGTAGGAGGGAGACATAAGGATGGTCACAGCAATGCGGTTTGTAACAACACATATTTGACAACAGTCTAAATGTCTACCAGTGGGAAAGTAGGCAAATAAATGTGATGTATCCATGATATAAGACATGGGCCTGATTAATCATCCTAATATAGAATGCTGGAAGTCACAGTGCTACTGGGAAAGTCAAGGCACAGATTCAAGCACACAGGAGACTTCTCTGTGTGCACACAATGGCAGGGAACAGCCACGTCTGAGAATTTATTAATGTCTGGGCTCACAGTAGGCAGAATGGAATGGGAATTGTTTGAAAAGGGAGTCATGATTTCAACATGTTTTATATGCCTTGTCTGCTTTCCTATTTAGATGTGTACATATAAATGCATTGAAAAGAATGTGTGTTAAGCATTTAAAACGTACCCTGAGTACTTTGAAATGTATGTATTTGTCAAGTGTTTTTGTTGTTGTTCACTTTGTTGGGGTGGCTCAGTCACCTTTTCCTTGGCTAATGACTATACAAGTAGCTCAGATCCAAGACCAATGGGCCATTTTCATGGGCAACCATCCCATTTTCCTGAATGTCAACTTCCATTAGCTTGTCACTTCATGTCCACAGATTGATGCACAAGTCTCCCCAAGATTCTGTATATGAAGGACCAGGACCTCAATATATGGGAGCTGACAGCCATGCTCCTCTGGCTTTAACTTTTCATGCTCCTGTTTCCACCTCCCTCCTGACCTCCAGGACAGCAGGCATCAGGGGAGGTAACAGTGTAACCGGAGAGCTAAGGCGGTGCCTACGCAGAGCTGGCCTTTGATTTTCCTTACCATGTCCTCATGTTTTCAGGTCTTTCCTTTAACCATATCCTGCTGATGCTACTACTAAACCTGGACCTTTTCAGTTAGAGAAAGATTATTTCACAGAGGGCAAGAAAGAGATAAAAGATGGCCATAGTGATGCTATTGGTAATAGCATATGATTGGAAACAACAAAAATGTCCAAAGATAGAGGACCAGGTAACTATACTTGATATATCCATGATTCAAGCAGTGAGCCTAATTGGACAACCTCATATAGATTGATGGAAATCACAATGCTACATAGAAAATCAAGGTGCTTAATTATGCATGCAAACATTGCCAGGGAACAGCAGTTTGTGGATGTCTTTTAATATTTGGGCTCTAGGAGTGTGAGTAGGAGAATGAGAAAATTTGGAGAGAAGTCATGTTTGCACACAACTTTCATGTGGTTTGAATGTATTATCCTATAGACATGTGTAATTGCAAAGGAATTTAATTTAAATTTTAATATAACACATGAGAAGTTTCAAATATGAAAGCTTCTTTTTTTATATTTTTTCCAGGGAGTTTTAGTCCTTGGGGAAGGAGAAAGAGAAAGAAAGGGAGAAGAGGAAGAACAGAGACAGTGGATTAGGTGACCATTCTTTTGCTGAAGAACAGACAACTAGCCCAGATAGGTGGGCCATTTTTCTGGTCAACAATGTCCATTTGTCTGAGTGTTTATGAGATTAGCCCAGGTTTTACCCTCAAAGAACTAATTCATCTCAAGAGCTGTGATTCTAAAAGTGGAGGTCAAGACATACAACACATATACAATACACACACACACACACACCAACACAACACATGGAAATAAGACATGCAAGTTCTTATGTTTCACTTCAGTCCAATGGGGACACACATTTTAAGAATGAGTGTAGATTGCCTATGGTGTCCTTAAATTCAGTGTAGTTCTGACACCCACTCCTTAGTACATGGAGTGCAGGTTTAAGTCCTCATTTCTGACCTGTTCATTTGTTTTTTGAGAGATGGTTTCATCATTCAGGTGTTGTGCAAGGTTGTGCAAGAGGAACGAAAATACAGCTTTTGAACTTGTGGAATGCGGCCCACCCATTCGCACAAACTCTGTGGGTGTGCCTCAGAGAGGCGGGGCCCAGAGGACTGCATGTCCTGAGGACTCCATGCTTCCATGGAGCTTCGCCCTTCCTGTTGCCTTTGCAGTCACCTTATCCCTGCTAACCTGTGAGTTGTATGAAAACTATGGGGCTCCAGCCCCTCACTGGGCAGTATCATCGGCACTCACAGTAACAGTGATCAATCTTTATCAAGTATTGGTGCTGGAGCGGAGCAATGATTCAACCACCACCCTGAGAAAGAACTTAAAGATGTAGATCGTTAGCAATGACCGCCACCCTTAGAAAGAATTTGGAGATGCAGATTGTACATGCAGTTAGGTTAAAGATGTTTTTGCTAAGCCGGGCGGTGGTGGCGCACGCCTTTAATCCCAGCACTTGGGAGGCAGAGGCAGGCGGATTTCTGAGTTCGAGGCCAGCCTGGTCTACAGAGTGAGTTCCAGGACAGCCAGGGCTACACAGAGAAACCCTGTCTCGAAAACCAGAAAAAAAAAAAAAGATGTTTTTGCTAGTGGCTTTGATGTCAAAAGTCTTTTTTCACAAAAGCAGTTTTTATTTGAGGCAATGAGAAGTCTGACCCAAAGGATTATAGTTCTAAGCACTCAAATTTAAGGGTTAGTGGCACAACCTGGGCTATAAATCTTGCTTCTCTTTGGTTGGGAAGGGTCCTCATGTTAAAGACCTCCAGTTGAGTAAGAAGAAAGACCAAGAAAGACTGAAGAAACACCTCAGCTACTGGTAATGCACTCCAGATTCTATGTCAAACTAACAAACACTCACCATCTTGTCTGCAAGGTGCCACCCAGTGCAGAGGGACACAGGACACAGGACACTTGCAAAGGCAGGTGAGGCAGAAAGAATGGGTATATGTCACTTGGGAGGAGCAGGGATCCGTTTGCCGCAACTTCAAACTTCAGCATGGAAGGGGTAATCCTTGTGTTTGGCACAGATCATCAAGGCCACACCCTCCCGTTCCTGTTGTAGCTGAGTGGTCATGTCCTAGATGCTCAGCTCAAAGTCAAGGACCTTAAAGTTCTCAGCAATGCGTGCTGGTGTCAGACT
>JAJTUV010004365.1:0-21374 GCA_021653895.1 Mastomys natalensis
TGCTCACCCCCTTTTAAAACCTTTTCGCCAAAAAGCTATCTCGGGGCCAACCTTTTAAATTTTAAAAAAAGGCCAAATTTGGGAGTTTTCCCCACAGACCTCAAATGGAGCCCCCCAATACCATCCCGTTTAAAGGGGTAAATTCCCCCTTTTTTGGGGTTTTTTGGGTAGGGGGGTTTCTTTTTCCAAAAATTTTCCTGGGGCCCCGTTTTCCCGGATATGGGTGAAAAAAAAAATTTTTTAATGCATTTGGGCATTTTATTTTGGGCCAAAAAGGGGAAAAATTAAATTGATAAAACCCCCTGGACGGGGGGCCCAAAAACCAAAAGGGGAAAAATTTTTTTTACAGAAATACATTTTACCGTTTCCCAAAAGGGGGAATTAAAACCCGGGGTTTACCCCGACCTGAAAAAGGGGCCCAAAAAAAAAGACCTTTTTAAAAAGAAAACGAAAAACCCAAAGGGGGGCCCTTTTTTAAAAAATTTGTATAAAGGGGGAATTTTTTTTCATCATCCCCTTTTTATTTAAACCCCCCCCAAGCCCGGGCCCCGCCCCAAATAAAACCCCCGACCCCATTCCCCACAAGGGGGGGCCCTTAAAAATTTTGTAGCTAAACAAGGGGGGTTTTAAAAATGCTAGAAGGGGCAAAAAAAAAACCCTTTTTAGCCTCTAAAAAATTTAAGGGCTATAAAAAAAATTTTCCCCGGGGGCCACCTTTTCCCCCCCGCACCCTTTTTAAAGCACCCCTTTCCCATTTTCCCAAAAAAACCCCTTTTTAAGGGAAAACCCCAAAAATGGGAAAGGGGGCCCCCGTTTATTTTCCCCAAATGGAAAAACTCAAAAAGGGGTTTTGGGAAACCCTTTGGGGAAAAAAGGGGTTTACTCCCCCTTGAAAAAAGTTTTAACCCCCATACATTTTATAAAAAATTTTCCCAAAATGCCTAAGGGGCCTTTTCCCTTCTGACCCGGGGGCACGTAAAAACTGGGGAAAATTTTCCCCAAAAAATTTGGGGAAAAAAATTTTGGGGCAAAAAAAAAAAAGGGAAACAAAAAAAAGGGGAAAATTACGGGGGAAAAGCCCAAAAGGAAAAACCAGGGGGAAAAAAGAGCTGGAATGAAACCCCCGGGGAAAAAGAGGAGGGGTGGGGCCTTTGAAAGGAAATAAAAAACCACCCCGGGGAGAAGAAAAAACAGGAAATGAAGGGGAAACCCTTTTTGGGGGAGGGGCCCGAGAAAAGTAAAAAAAAAGAGAAATGAAAATCAAGGGTTTATGGGAAAACAATTTTCCCTTTGGGGTCCCAAAAACCCCCAAAATTCCCCAAAAAAAGCCCCAGAAAATTTAAAAAAGGCTCTTCAACCAACCCAAAAAGGTATTTTTCAGGGGGTTTTGGGAGGGGAGAAAAAAAAATTTAAAAGTTTTTTATTTCAGGGGGGGAAGGGGGGAAAGAAGGGGGGCCCCCGATCTAAAACCCCGAAAAAACGGGAAAAACCCCAAAATTTTTTGGGGGAGGGGCCCCGAAAAAAAAAATTTCCTTTTTAAAAAATTTTTTTTTTAAATTCGGGGTTTTTGCCCCGAGAGGCTGGGGAAAAAACCAGTTCATTTTTTAAGGGGGAAAACCCTTTTTGGGTTTTTTGGGGGCAATTTTTTTAAAAGGAAGAAAAACCCCCACAGGGGTTCTGAAAGACCCTTGAAAGCAGCTCTTAGCTTTTAAAAACCCGGGGGGCCCTGTTTTCCCCGGAAGAACCCCCCCATTTCCCCCCACTGCTTTCGGGGCCCTTTTTCCCCCCCGGAAAAATTTTTAGAAAAAAGCCCGCTAACCCCCCCCCCTTTTCCCCTTTTTCCCGTTTTTTTTTCCCCTGAAAAATTAAATTTCCCAAAATTTTCCTCTCAACCCCCCTTGGGGGAAACCCCTTCCCCCGTTTTTAACATTTGAAAAAACCAGAGAGTGGGGAAAATTTTAAAATCAATTTCCCCCAAAAACCGTGTTTTTTTACCCTTCTATCTCAAAACCAGTACCAAACCCGGGGGACCTTTTGACACATTACCAAGTCCCGCGGGGCCCTTGGGGTTTTTGCCCCTTTGGGGTACCCCCGGAAAACGGGTTCTTTGTTTTTCTCAAAAAAACATTTCCCCCCGGAAAAATTTTTCCCCCTTAACCCCAAATTTTGGCCCCCTTTCCCTTTAAACACCCCAAATTTTTAAAAACCCAGCTAACCAGCTTAAATTTTTCCCCCAATTTTTCCTTTTTTCCTTTTTGCTTAAAAAACCCCGAACTACATCCCCAAAACTGACAAAATTTTGCTGTTTTAAAAAACTAGAACGGGGGCCCTTTTTTTTTATTCCCCTTTTTTTACATTTTTTTCTCCCCCAGCCCCTTTTAAAAACCCAAAAAGGGTTTGGGTGCCCTTTTAATTTTTTCTCTGGGGGGTTGGCCCCTTTAAATCAAGTTTTTTTTATGCCCGTTTTCCCCGGGGTTAAAAGGGGTGTCCCCCCTTTGCCCGCTTTTTAAATTTTTTTTTCCCCCCAAAACCCCTTTCCCCTTTTCTGGCGAACCCTTTAATTTTAGAGATTTTGTTTTTGGTTTTAAAACCCCCCAAAAGGAAAAAGGGAATACCAAACCCTAAAACAAAAATTTTGCTCCCAAAAGGGTCTTTTTTTAAAAAGGGGGCCATTTCCCTTTAAATTTTAAAATTTTAAAACCCCCCAACCGGTTTTACCCCAAAAACATTTCCCCCGGTGCCCCCTTTTTTAAAAACCCCAAAATTTTTTTTTTTATACCCTTTTTTTTTATTGAAAAATTTTTTCCCAAAAAGGTTTTTCACGGATGAAAAAAAAAGAACAAAGCTTAAAAATTTTTTTGGGCCCCTTTTTCTTTTAATGAAATTTTTAAATTTTCCCCCTAAACCTTTGGGGCCCCCGTCTGACTCTTCAGACTAGGCAAAAAAACACCATGTTCTTCACCAAAATACTAAAAAAAAACATCTCTCCAGGATACTAAAGTTCTTCTTTTCCCCGGGGAAAAAAAATTTTGGAAACCCGGGCTGCATAATTCAAAACACTCTCAGTAACAAATCTTTTTCCCTATTCCTACTAAGATAGCCCAAAATTTAAAAACCCCCTTTAAACCTTCCCCCCGCTTTTCCCCCAACCCCAAAAAATTTTTCCAAAAAATCATTCTTCCAAACCCCAAAAAAAGGGGTTCCCCCCCTATCCCCCCAATACCCCCATTCCCCAATACCATTACTGTCTTAGCTAGGGTTTTTTTTGCTGGGGGGTTGAACCAAAATATTTAATAAAATTTTTAAAATTTTTTTTTTTTTTTTAAAGAAAATTTTTTTTTTTTCTGGGGGACCATGGGGGTTTTCTCATGTTTTTGGGGTGCAAAAGGGCCCCCAGAGGGCATTTATTCCCCTTTTTTAATTTGGGGTTTTGAGCCCCCCTGTGGGGGCTGGGGGAAATTTTTCTAAAAAACCCTTGGGAAAAGCAGCCCTTTTTTCCCCTTAAAACCCCTGAAACCCCCCCCCCTCCCCCTTAAAAAAAAAATTTTTTTTCCCCCTAGTTTTTTAGTGTATGGGTGTTTTTTGTTTTGGGGGGTTTTTTGAAAAAATAAAAACAAAAAAAGTGAGAAAGGGGGGAGGGGAAAAAAACCCCCCCGGGTTTTTTTCTCCTTTCCCCATCTGGGGGTGTTTTTTTTAAAAACTACTTTTTTTTAAATTTTTTTTAAAAATTGCTTTTTTTCTATATGACCCTAAAAAAAAAGAGGAATAATCATGGACAAACGCACCAAAAAGGAAAATTCCCCCCGGGGAAAAAAAAATTGACTAATGAATACAAAAATCTCTTTTTTTTAATTTCCCAAAATTTCCCCCAGGTTTTTTTCCCATGTCTTTTTTGAAATTTTCCCCCATTAATTTTTTTAAAATTGTCTTCAATACCTTTTTTTTTCCCTCATTAAAACCTTTTTAAAAAAACCCGTATCCATAAAAAATTTTTCCCCTTTTTTTTTTGGGGTTTTTGGGGGATTTTTAAAAATTTCTTAGAGCAGAGTGTGAAAATACCTGGGGGTGGGGGTTGTTTGGGGGAGGGGGGGTTTTTTTTTTTTGGAAAAGGGGGGCCCTTTTTTGGAAAAATTTTTAAAAAAAACTCAAGTTCTGGGCCCCGGGGGAGACACAGGGGGTTTTTCCCTTTCCTTTTTTTTCCAAAAATTAAAAAGAGGGAAAACTGATATCCCCCCTTTGGGGCCCTTCCCGGTCTGTTAAAAAAGGGTTTCCCGACAGCCAGGATTACACAGAAAAACCCCCCCTAAGAAAGAAAGAATATTTTTTTACTCAACTTAGTCCTCCTTTAGTGAAGGGCTTTCCGGGAAGTTTTGATTTGAGTCCCCCCATTGGGGAAAAATTTCCCGGGGGTACATTTACTTTTCCATTTTTTTTTTCCCGGGGGGTTTTTCTGGGGGAAAAAGGGGAAAAAAACCCGGAAAAAACCCTGGCTTTAAAAACCCCTTTCCGGGTTTCCCTTTTGGGGGCTAGAAAACAAGAAAGGGGGGTCCCTCTTGTTTTTTGTGGGGGAATTTTTTTTAGTGGGGCCCTTTTTATCCCCTTGGGGGGTTTTTTAAACCCGGAATTGAAATGGATACACACAAGAATAATGCCAAAAGGGGCAGTGTATTGTCTTTTAAAGCACGGGAAAATGAGGCTCAAAATGGCCAGGCTTTTGGAAATACAAGCTTTTTGCTTTTTTTTTTTTTTTTTTTTTTTTTTTTTTTTTTTGGACAGGGTTTCCTGTATAGCCCCGGTTGTCCGGAACTCACTCTGTGACCAGGGTGGGCCCCAACTCAAAATCCCCCTGCCTCTGCCTCCCAAGTGCAGGGGTCAAAAGGGGTTTCGCCACCCCGCCCCCGGGTTTGGTTACCTTTCTTTCGGTTTTTAAAAGTAATTTATAAAAAATAGCAAAAAATGGGCTGAAGAAAAGCTCTCTTTTAGAGCATTGGCTGTTCTTGCATGGAAGGTTTTTTGGTTCCAAACACTATTCCAGTAAATGCCCCAAAAAGGGAAAATTAGTTTTCTCCAAGGGAGTCCCACTTTTTCAAAAACACCTTAAGGGAACGACTCTCCCCAGAAGTGATGGTCAAAACCAAAATGAACTAAAGTGTTTTTTGGAGATTTTTCTTGTTGTTTTTTTAATTTGTTTTGTCCCATTTTGTTTGGTTTGGGTTTTTTTACCTTTGGTTTTGAGCTTAGAAAAAAGGATCTTGGGTAGGGATGGGGGGACCACTGTCAAGAAGGGAAATTTTCTTAAAGAAATATAAAAACAGAATGTATCCTTTTTTAAAATTGAGACTATACCCAGTGACTCAATGCTTCCCCTTTTACTCACAACTAAGCATCTTAATCATGGGAAAGATAAGGTTTCAGCCCCCTTTGGGCCTACACTTCTGTTTTCCCCTGTTCTGTGTTACAAAACACGCTGAGGCAACCTAAGGGTTTCCAAATGTGGATGTATCTCAGCATAGCATGACTTAGTTATATGTGCATTTTTCATTATCCCAGTACCAAAAAAAGGCGGTCTCCAGGGACTTCCCTTTTCAGAATTATAGGACACCCCCTCTCTTAAAAAGGGCATGGAAACCCCCAGAAGAAGAAAGAAATATCACTTTTATTCCTTGTAATATGAATTTTGAGTGCATTGTGAAGTCCTTCCTGTGACGATATGAACCCCAAACCCTGCCTCTGGGGAAAGCCAGTCTCTTTGTCCTAAAAATGGAAATTTTAACCCTGAGTATCCCATTACCACAGCCAATTCATATAAAACTACCAACCCTTTTCATTGGCAAATCAGATCCCAAAAAATACATTCTCCCTTACTGCATACCCCCTTGTTACCCCGTATATCCTTTGTGTATTTTTACTGGAAATTTTAAAAAATAATAAAAAGCCTTTCCTGCAATTTCATTTGAATACAGTCAAAAGTCCCAGACTCAAACCACTAACCGTTTTAAATCAAGGAAAAGTCTCTGAAGTATTGTGTTTCATTTTTTTTTTTTCTTGTTTCTAATGAATTGTTAGAAAAGCCCCTAAAGGGAGGTGCATTTTGGCAATCCGAGGTCAATCAAACCCCATCACCCTACCCCAGCAACCTTCTTTGTTCTGGGTCCCGTGCCTGTGGGAAAAAGTGTGCCATATGTTTTGTAGGTCACCAGGAGAACCCCAAGCAGGAAAGGTTTGTGTGAGACATCCCATGTAAAGTGGGAATCAAACTCAGATCGTGAAGCAACAAAGGGTTCTCACCACTCCACTCTTCCCAAAAAGTACATTTTCCCCTTCCCCCCAAATGAAAAAAAGAGGAAAAGTAAAACTTCCCCAAAAACCCCTAGGCTCCAGCTTCAAGGTAAAAGTTTGCTACCTCCCTTGTGAAGAGGCAGAGTGGGTTTTCATTTGGCCTAATATCAGACACAGAAGAGACTCAGTGTGTTTAGAGGCACTCTGTCTCTTTCCCCCAACCCCCCTAGTAGAAGACACTAGTTTTAAATTTTGTGAAGATGTATATTTGGCCCTTATTATCTTTTTTACAAAATTTTACTTTTCCCAAAAAACAAACGTTGGATATTCCTGACACTCAAAGGTAAATTTTTTTAACATGATAGGAAAAGCTAGTGACAGCAAAGTTCCAGTCCCATATGCCTTTGTTACCTGGGATCAGCTCACAAACAAAGGCATTAAAAGTGTGTGTTAAAACTGAGATGAAAGGGGAGGAGGATGGGTCGGAGGTAAGGCAAACGATGTCTTCCAAAAGTCCCGATTTTTTTCCCCGGAACCACATGGTGGCTCATAACCAATTTTAATGGGATTGTGTCCTCTTCTGTGTGTCTGAAAATAGCTAAGTGTACATAAAACCTAAAATAAATAAATCTTAAAAAAATAACTTAAAAAAAAATCCAAAAAAAGATGTAGTTGGTAAAAATGGCACCATCTGTAATTCAGCTTTGGAAGGGAGCCAAAACTTCCCCGATTTAAGATCATCCATGCTTTAACAATGGAGCCAGCCAAAGGGTTTCATGACCCTTTTTGTCTTCCTAGAAGATCCTTTGTACTGGCTGGCCTCACGATGCCCCGTGGTACTAAAATTAGCTGCTATGGGATAAAGGCAAAAGAGGTCTAACCTCTGTGAACTCTGAAAATTTAAAAAAAAACCCCAATTTAAAAATAGCAATGGGATATATGAGATGGATTGAAGGAGGGAAAGGGGAAGTGAAAATTACATAATACTATAAATTTTTGTTTTTCTGGTCTTTCAAAACAAGGTTCTTGTGGGCCCTTTTCAGCCCTGGATTCACTGTAGACCAGGTGGAATTAAACCCCAAATCTACCTGTCCCTGCCCCCCAAAGGATGGGATTAAAGCAGTTGTTTTTTGCTTTCACCGAACTCCACCACACCCCTGGATAGAAACAAATTTAAAAAGTCATATCACTCATCAATATATCATGGAACTCCCTTTAATAGTGTAGAGAAAGCTTTCAATTTTGGCTAAATGAACAACCCTCAAATAATGTTTTTTTTTCAGTAGAGGCAAATTTCTTTAAAAAGGCCCCAATGATTGGGAAATCAGACCTCAAAAAAATTAGCATACGGGGGGGGAATAGGCAAAATTGCACCCAAATCCAAGTTAACACAAAAGTAAATTTCTAGAAAACACTCTTAGCTTTTTCATATCCCTCATTGGTACCCTATGCTAAAAGTCTTCCTTTTCAGCCCGTGGTGCTAATGGAGGTGGGAAACCCCTTTGGAATAGACCCTAGTTATGGAAGGTGTTTTTAGGGATGGGAGGGGCCCGCCCCTGATGGAACACAGGGACTGCTCTTAAAAGGGAAAACTTTGGGGGGCCCCCGACCTTACTTATTCTTTCTTGAAGTAGACAGCCTTCCCCCACCTTCCTTTCACCAATATGATATACAAAAGCAAAGATAAAACCAAAGGCCAGAGTAAAACGACTGAAAAACAACCTAAATTTTTCTTCTTAAACTAATTATGTCAGAAATTTTTTTTAGGGCAACAGAAAGCCAAGCACCCTATAATACCCTTTCTAGAAGGTAAGCTTTTTATCAAATCACTTTCCGGACTGAGCCTTAGATAAAAAGCAATGATAGATACCAAACTAAAAATGTTTGCTAAAAGAAAGGATGAATGGGGAAAAAGCCAAAGATTCAAAATTGCAAAGTTAAAGAGTTCAAATTAACCCTTGTACAATGGAATCTTTAACCTACTAGGTGGTGGGGGAAATCCCCGGCTCTCTAAAAAAGTTAACCCGAATGTAAGGAGAAACATAATAAGGATTTGGCATTCACCAAGAAGGGACCGGGTTTCCCATTACAAAATAACTACTCTAGCCACAAAAACTAAGAAATCACTATAATCTATACTTTGAAATTTTGGGGTGTTTCAACATTAATATTTTCCAAAAAAAACTCTTGTTTTAACTTTGTTGGTATTTAGAATCTGAAAAATAGCGAGTATAGTGCTCACTTACAAAAACCCCAGCACTCAGTGGGCTTTTAAAACCTATGGTTCCCGGGATTCAGCATCCTCTGAGGTGCAGGGAAGCCTTTTTAAAGCTCATTGCAGACCCTATCCTTAATTGTCATATTCAGAACCCTCTGAAATAGAACCATACAAATTCTCCCTGTGACCCCTAACAGCCCACTGTATGAACCATTGGGTTACCCGAAAACCCCTAATGCTGTTTTCATTGACTCCTTCCGCTGCCACCCTAATTTGGACATTCATAACCCTTGTACAGTCCCCTCAAGTCCTCCCATGGCTATGTTTCTTATTTAATGGTTCCCCCCAATTTAAGAGGACCCTCACATACTACAGCTTAATACATTTCTCTTAGGATCTTTTTTAAAAGTTGTTTTAAGATCAGAGTTGCCCCCTCTCCCAAGATCACCCAAATACTGTGCTGTTTGAGTTACTTTCCAAGCCAGATGAGCCAACAAGGAACTCACCTACTAGCAGGCATCTGAATGCTTTTTAAATCCACCCACTACAGCAGCTTTAACAGAGACTGCCAACCCCAGGGGCCATTTCAAGTGGTTTAAACAAACCCTTTTTTCATTTTTTCTGTCCTTTTTAATTTCCAGGGTTCCATTTTAGTTTTTTTCAAACATGGCATTCATTTGGTACAGGGAAAAAAACTCTATGGCATTCATTCCCAAGTTAACAAGTTTCAAATACTGCAAAAGGTATCAAGCCCCCCTCTTGTTTACAGCACTTGGATCCTTTCCATCTTAAAAAAAAAAAAAAAAAAAGGTAGAGGGCTTTTTTACATCAACAGATGTTTACAAAACAAAAAGTCCTCGGGGGTCATCAAACTCCCAGGAGACAAGTTACCCATGGGGAAAGCGAAAAAAACACTACCTGAGGCTCCTCCCACCTATGGTTTGAATATAAGGCCTTGTTACTAACAAAGCAAGGGAATAGGTTCACACAGAAGGGGTGGTCCCTTTGGGGTGGGTGGGGTCGAATATAATATCCTGGTCATCTCCAGCTGGCAAGGGGGAGCAGCCTTGGGAAAAGTACTGAATCAGTTTTTGATCTCTAGAAATGAGAAAGAAACAGAAGGGGGGAGAAAGGGAAAGAGATGAAAAGAGAAAAAGGAAGGGAAACGAGGGGAAGGATGGAGGGGGAGGGGAGGGAAAAGGAGGAAGGAAAAGGATGCATTTGGAAAGCTTTGGCAGAAAAAGGTAAACCATGAACAATAACTTTTCTTATCCATCGTCACTCTGTAAGGAAAAAAACCCAAAATGGGGTTAACATCCTCTCATGGCTCCTGTCCAAAGTACTGAAGAAGGGATCTTAGTTCAGCTGTCCCTGGGGTCAACCCGGAAAAAAAACCTTAGTAACCTACCATGAGAGCCCAAATTGCTGCATAACCAGCTTTGGTTTTTTTTTGCTTTTAACTAAAGGGGCACCAATAAGCCCTCATAGACCTCTTCATGGTGCCCAAACCTCAACTCCTTTGCATGACCCTTCAGTCTTGGGGGCCATCAATTGCAACTGAGGCTGAACCTTCAGCAATAGCCTTCCATGGCCTCAGCGTTCTTCATGAGTCCTTCATGCCTTCAGAACCAACACTAAAACCCGGATAACTCTTCCACATTACCAAGTACAGCTACAGCACAAAGGTACAATGTTGGCTATCTCTAGAATACAGCCTCAGCATCTTTGTGCGCTTAGAAAATACTTCTCAGAAGATTTCACCTTAGTGATGCTTGTCTCTTCTGAATCATCGCTAATTTCTTAGCTCCAGCTAACCAGCATCAATAGCCCCACTAATGCAAAGGTTTCCCTTTAAGTAGTTCTGTTATCTTGTTAATCACAGCTGATTCTTCAGCCGAGCTAACCAAATCCTCAGATATTCACAATCTACATAGCGATGGCCCTGACAAGAGTCTTTAATCTTCCCTCTGAAATTTCAAAAGCCAGGCCTCTATCCTTTGCCCTGTTCTCAACATATTATCATAAGCTCCTACAGAAGCTCTTAACACCCAATGGCTTTCTAGCCCAAAGTTCCAAAGTCCTTCCACAATTTCTCCTCAAAACATGATCATGTTGTCACAGGAATTTCTCCACACCTGGTACTAATTTGTTTTAGTCAGGGCTTCTATTCCTGCACAAAACACCATGACCAAGAAGCAAGTAGGGGAGGAAAGGGTTTATTCAGCTTACAATTCCACATTGGTGTTCATCACCAATGGAAGTCAAGACTGGAACTCAAGTAGGTCAGGATGCAGGAGCTGATGCAGAGGCCATGTAGGGATTCTGCTTACTGGCTTGCTTCCCCTGGCTTGCTCAGCTTGCTTACTTATAGATCCAAGACTACCAGCCCAGGGATGGCACCACCCACAATGGGGCTTCCCACCTTGATCGCTAATTGAGAAAATGCCTTACAGCTGGATCTCATGGACACATTTCCTCAAGGGAAGCTCCTTTCTCTAATGATAACTCCAGCTTGTGTCAAGTTGACATCAAAACCAGCCAGTACACCCCTCTCTTGGCTAGAATCTCTAGCTCCTCCTCAGGTCATTCATCTCAAGCCCTATTTAGGATCATTAATCTCTAACACCCATTCAAGGTCATCCATCTCCAACCCCACTAAGGATCATTCAATTCCAACCTTAGGGTAGAACACAGAAGACTGATAAAAGACTTTCACACATATTTGATGCAATTAGTATCACTAACCAGCCTCTTGAGAACAAAACTGAAACATACAGTGTGTAATTCTATACATTCCTCCTTAAGAATCAAAAGCTAACAGCCTGGTAGAACCTAGCAGCACCTCAGTTCCAGGCTGTCAGGATGCAGACATGGGCTTCTTGCACCATGGAGCCCTATAACTTCTAAGGAAGGATGATATGCACATTCAGAACTGAACACTCCCTCATTCACACACACACACACACACACACACACACACACACACAAACACAGACACACATTCTCTCTCTTTCTCCCCCCCCCCCATATACACCTCAGTTTCTTAACAGCTAAGGGAAATCTCTGTCTCCCTCCTATTTTGCCTTGCTGAGATTCTCAAAATCCCTTCTCCTGGAAAAGAGAGAAAGTAGCTTCAAAATTTGAAGGGAAACAAAATAGATCAACCTAACAGGAAGTGATAGACACATGTCATTTGAATTAATAATCCAATAGATTTGAAGAAAGCCTTAACAAACAAATAAGTAATTAAAGAAAGAGAAAGATTACAAAAATTCTAAAATATTTTCTGACTTTTCTAACGCCTCGAGTAAAAGAATAGAGCTTCCAGGAGAGAAACCAAGTAAAACAGAAGGAGTTGAAAATCTAATCCCATGGTCAGTTGTGGTCCTCAAATTCAGCATTTAAAAGAAAAAAGAGAGAGAGAAAGAAAGAAAGAAAAAAATCTAGGTTGGTCCCTCCCAACAGAAAACTCCCTCTCAGGTGCAACCTCTTACTGGAAATGGACAAAAGCTAGAGTTGGTTTGCCTCCTGCCTGTCTGCCTTTTCCCCCAGAATCTTAGCTCTGGGTTAAACAGAAGAATTGGGAATCTGTCCGTTTGGTATTTAATCAGCTGAGTTTGCTCAAATTGCAAAATCTTTTTTGACTCCTTTTCATTTTTCTTATTGTCTTTTTCTCTCTCTGAGAGGGAGTGGCAGTAATAAGGGAGAAGGTTGGAAGTGGGAAAAGCAGGTCCTGTGTGTTTGGACCTGCTGGTGGCTGCATGAGGGGAGGATGCTTTGCCTCTCCCTCCCTCAGTGTGTTACATGCAAGTGGAGAAGTCCAGAGATGAGCTCTGAGCCTGACACTGCCAGAGGAGCCCAGGAATTTTAAGCACTCCAGAGTTGGCCTCACCCTCTCCCACACAGACTAGGGCATTTAAAGAGACAGCTAGACTGCCTGGCTCAGGGCTTCACCTGGGTGTTTTTGCAAATAGCTGAGAAGATATTACCAGGGAAGGGGTACTCTGAAGCTCTCTGTGAGTAACAACTGGGCTCTGGTGTGTCATTCGCCCTCAACCTAGCCTGAGAGAAGGGTTCCTCTACAGAACTGGAACAAGACTCCAAATAAAGATTTATTTGAAAGAAGAAAGAAAAAGAAATCTGCACACTCCTGTACACTATAAGGACTGCCCACTTCCTCCCATACTTGCTTACTGCTGATTAAAGACATAGAGAGAATACTACCTGACATGTGCCTCATTTCCCCTTACAAAATCAGAGCAATTTTGAGCATCTGGTGGACGTGGAGGAGGCTGTAACTAGGACAGGAAACAATTCCTTCAACAAATATCTCTGACTTCTAGGTCTAGATGAGACACAAGGACAGGCAGCTAGGGACATCAAAATGAAAGTGACAAATGATACTTCCATTCAGTGGGCCCTCACCAAGGAAAAGGACCCATAGGATAACTAAGTCTATCCCAGATCTACTGAAAGCTAAAGGATATAGAGACAGGACTCAAACTGTAGGGGGCCAGAAGGAGGTGTCTAACCTAACTTGTACCCAGAACATTTCCACCTCACTCCTAATCCTTCAGAGATCTGTCACCAAGTTTTGATATCTAGTTTGTATGAGGAAGCATTCCCCTAGTCAAGTCAAAACAAAGGATGACACTGGTTGGCAACAATCAAGGTTTTGCTCAGTAGGTAGACCTTGGTGCCCATAGCAAGAAAATAGCCCAAGTCCTTTCAACTCCCACCTCACCTTTACAAGGATATATTTGCACACCATTGTTCTTCAGGCCAACACCAATGGCAATAATAGCCACTAACTGCTTTCAAGGATGCATCTTTTTCAATCCACTTAGTACTAACTGGAGCCCATCTTGAGCTTTGCAAATGTTTCTCAAGGTCTTGTGGTCAGAAATAGCTGACGAGAAATTTAAAATCAGGTGTACATAAATGCAGAACAAGGGCCCCTATGCTTCCCCTCCCAGGATGGCCGTTGTTAGGTCTGTTCTTCTTGCAGCACATTCTCCCAGCATCCCTGCATTCTCTCACCCTATGTAATGTTAATACAGTGTGTCCCAAGTATCAGGCTTACAAGACACCAAATGGAATTGTCACAGTGCCCGGCCCAATAAAAGGATATATGGTAAAATGATGGTAATGATGTTCTAAGATAAGTAGGATTAAGACTATCCTAAATATCCTAAAAAATGTTTGTTTTTTGAGTCATAGTTTCTCTGTGTAGCCCTGGTTGTCCTAAAAATTTTTGTTTAGACCAGAACTCAGAAGTCTGCCTGACTCCGACTCCAAAGTGATGGCATGTACCACCTTAACTGGGAAATTAAAAAAAAAAAAATTAACATGAACCTGTAGAATATTTGATATATGAAAAATTTCAAAGATACTTGAAAGTAGGGAAACTAGAATGTATCACCAATACTAATAAAATTAAACATTTATTTTCATGTAAATGTTTGTTTTGCCTGCATGTATGTCTGTGTGGCACATGTCGACCTAGTGTGGGAGGACATAAGAAGAAAGCATCAGATCCTTTTGGACTGCAGTTACAGATGGTTGTGAGCTGCCATGTGTGTGCGGTGGGTGCTGGGAATATAACTCGGATCCTCTGTAAGAGTAATTAAATGCTCCAAACCACTGAGTTATCATTCCAGCACCCCTCACCTTTATTTTCATTTACTATTTTATCAAAGAAGCTGTGTCATTTACCTGTAGAGTTTCCCATTGCTGTTAGAATCATAGTATTATTTATTATATTTATTTATTGATTGTGTATGTCTATGTGTTTACACATATATTTGCTATATATGGAGGCCAGAGAAATTCCTTTTATTCTTCCACCATGCAGACCTCAAGCACCCAATTCCAGTTGACAGACTTGGTCATGTGGGGCTTTATCCTCTGAGCCCTTTTGCTGGCCAGTAATGTAATACCTTGATATCATTCAAAATGTTATACAGAATTCTGTTTGTTTCATGTATAGATGCTTCTTTAGATACAGAGACTTGATAGCATCAGCAATTTGCTTTGTTTTTGCACAGAGATAGGATAAGGCTAAACAATGTGGGGGTGTTTGCTTCTATTTGAAAGATCAAATGTCTTGTTTGGCATCACTAGTTGTAGATGTTACACCTGTCTATCATGAAGGATTGCAAGGTGGTAATGGTTTAATTCTGTCATTTTCTCTTTTCTTTTTTTTCAGTTGTAATAGTTCTTTATAAGGAATATTTCAGCAAGATAGAGTGGCACATTTATAAAAGTCCAGCACTAAAAAGAGAGACAGGAGGACCAAGAGTTTAAGAGTAGTCTTGTTTACACCAGACCTTGTGGTGGTTTGAATATGCTTGGCCTAGGTAATAGTACTATAAGAAGTTATTGTCTTGTTGGAGGAAATGTGTCACTGTGAGGGGTGGGATTGGAGACCTTCCTCCTAGTCACCTGGAAATCAGTCTTCTCCTAGCAGCCTTTAGATCAAGATGTACAAATCTCAACTCCTTTCTTTCTTGCCATGCCTGACTAGAAGCTGCCATGTTCCCACCTTGATAATAGACTTAATTTCTGAACCTGTAAGCCAGACCCAATTAAATGTTGTCCTTGTAAGAGTTGCCTTAGTCATGGTATCTCCTCACAGCAGTAAAACCCTAAGTAAGACACACCTAGTCTTAAAACAAGCAAGCAAGCAAACAAACAAGCAAACAAAAATCAACAACAATCATTCAACCAACCAAGCAACCAACCAACCAATCAGAAGAAAGAATTCCATACAATTTTCCTTTTATCAACTATTTTATTGCATCTCAAAATAGAGCACAAAGGTGAAGTGGAAACTTCTAGATCTTTGGGAAGTTAGTTATGTCTAATGATATTTTGCTGGAGCACACAAGTGAAAGAATGTCTTCCTAAAGCAAACACATGCAAGAGTCTTTTCCTGAAGTAGACACACCTGAAAGGATGTTTTGATACAGCAAACACATGGAAGGACCTGTGAGGAAGGAGTATCAATATGATCCCACAAAAATGGGAGACTAGCACTGATCCTTGGTTTATTTGCTCAACTTCTCTATTCTTCATTAAAGGCATGTACATATTGTTGTGCCTTACATAGCATTGTTGAGCTCAACTTGTGATAATGCAGCCACTGAAAGAAATTCGCCAAAGAAATGCCCATGAGGTTTCTGTGACCTTGCATCAGGCCTGTTGGGTTTTCCCTGCCAGGGACAGCATGCATGTAACCATGCTCCAAGACTCTAGGCTCATGACACAAGGCCAAAGACCTCCATCTCCTTAATGTGGGAGATATGGTCAATGACTGGTTAGTTATAAAGAAATACCATTCATCATTTGCTCAATTCTTGTTAAAAATTGGCTGATGACACTGGGTATAGTTTCTTTAGCCTTAGATGGTTACCTGAAATTATTTTCTTTGTGAATCCATCACAGGTTCAAATGGACCTCCCAATTACAGATGGCAGTCTTGGAATCAGCCTCATGGGGTTTGCATTCAACACTGTGTCTATGGCAATCGCTCTCAATCTGTGACCCCAATAGGGGTTACATATCAGATAACCTGCATATCAGATATTTATGTTATGATTCCTAATAGTATCAAAATTACAGTTATGAAGAAGCAACAAAATAATTTTATGGTTGTGGAATAGTTACAGCATAAGCAATTGTATTGAAGGGTCTTAACATTAGGAAGTCTGAGGACCACTGGTCCATGGAGTGAGCTTGAACAACTAGATCTCAGGACCATAGTTTCCTCAACTATAAAATGGGGTAAAATAATGATAGGGATTGCATATATCATGAAGAATAATGCAAAATTATACTTAAAAGCATCCAGATTAGCATAGTACATGGAATATATTCAAGTATATACAGATTTATCCCACTCCAAGAAACTTATTTAGGATTCTGATTCACACAGGATGCTGGAGAGAAACCTCAGTTAAGGAATGTACTTCTCTTCCAAATATGAGTACCTCAGTTTGATCCTGAGAAGCCCTCCCAGAAAGACAAACCAGATGTGACAGTGCATACTAGTAATTCCAGCACCAGGGTGGCCCCCAATGAGGGATCTCTAGAACTTGGCTAGCCTACTTGTCAAATTGCAGGAAAATGGCATCTTGTATCTAAAAAGAAATGGTAGGACACATAAGGAAAGACATTGAGGTTGTACTTGGCTGCCACATGGACAGATTTCTATTGTACACATCCAACGTGTGCATCTGCATACACAGATACATGTCATTCCCATGTAGAATAGTCAACCCCTCTATCTCCTGGAATAGTGCTGGGATCTATCACAGAGATTTGATTTTTCTTTTTTTATCTTTACTCTTTTTTGTTTACAGTCCAGTCTTTATTCCTCTACAGATCCGCCCTCTGACAGTTTCTCATTCCATTCTTTTTACCCCTGCATCAAGAGGATGTCCCCATTCCATGGGGTCTCAAGTGTTTTCAAGGTTAGGTACATCTTCTCTCACTGAGGCCAGACTAAGCAGTCCTCTGCTGTATATGTCAGATTTAGTTTTAAGAGGCCCTTCTACCCCTTCCTCTGCTTCTTGCCTTCATGCTCATGTTTCTTGGGGTGACTGGTACTAAAGTTTGTTTTAGAGCCATGGTGCTGTTTGGATACTTTGAAAATTTTATCCAAACCAAAACAATCTTCCTCAAATGGAACTGGCTCTTTTCAGCTTCTCTATCTATAGTTGAACCAGAAAATGTCTTCTCAGGAACAAATCTGGGAAAAAAAATAGAAGAGGTCATGAACTATTTCTGTTTATCTTGTGTAAACAGGACCAAACAGCAACTGTCTGCCTTTGTGCCTGTTGGTCTTTATCCTGGTTCAAGGTCATTCCATACATGTTCTTGTCCATATTTTACTGGGCCTATAGATACCCTGAGGCCTCTCTTAGCCACCTTTCAGGGCCTGATCATAAACATTGTAAATTTTCATCTTCTCCACCTGCAAATCCACTGCCCATACCACTGTGGAAAAATGAATGACACCAAATATAAAGGTGTACTTATCCAAAGCTGAATCTGAATGATTAGAAATGAATAGTTCCATGTTTATAGCTTATTAAAAAACCTCAAGTGCAACATTTATAACAAAATAATAAATGAGTATAAACTTCTTCATATACATTTGAGTTCTTAGAGACTAAGATTAAATCAAAGTATTCCATTAGATTAAGGTGGGTATGGTATTGCATGCCTTTAATCCCAGCACTAATGAGGCAGGAGGTGAATCTTTGCCAAGCTGAAGTGAGCCTGGTTCAAATATCACTTTCTAAGACAGCCAGAGCTATATAATATGTCCTGTCTCAAACAACAACAAAGTTTTGACTAACCAAAAGGACACATGGCTGTGTGTGGTGACACATGGCTTTAATCCAGACACTCAGGGGCAGAGACAGGGAGATCTGGTTTACAAAGCCAGCCTGGTTTACAAAGTAAATTTCAGGACAGCCAAGGATACCAGAAAAACCTATCTTCAATAACCAAGTCTAAACAAACAAACAAAATCTTCAAAAGAAGAAAGAACACACAAAATTGTGTGGGTAGAGAAGGTGGGGTGTGTCAGCTGCGAGGGTTCTTTGGATCGGCGGAGGGCTGAGAGCGAGAGAAAGAAACGCATAAACCTCATGAAACCAAGAAGGAGGAGGAAGACCAAAGTGAGGGTGCTTTGTCCTTTTTAGAATGAGTATCAAAAGATTCAACCAGAGCTCCCCGAATCTAAACCTGCAGCCTGAGAACAGACAAGGGCAAGCTGTCCTCTGAGAGGCTCTAACCAGCAGCTGACTCAGACAGATACAGACATCCAGAGCCAAACAGTGGATGGAGCTTAAGGAATCTTATAGAAGAATAGGCGGAAGGATTGTGGGCCCTAAGGAGATAGGAACTGCACAGGAAGATCAACAGAGTAAACCAACCTGAACCCTTGGAGCTCTCAGAGACTGAATCACCAACCGTGGAGCATACCTAGTCTACACAGATCTACCTCCATGGGCTGGACCTAGGCCTCCCTGCACATATGTTGTAAATGTGCAGCTTGGTTTTCATGTAGGTCTCAAACATCTGGAGTGGGGGCTATCCCAAACATGCAGCCAGTATAAGGAGTATGGTCTTCTAGCTGGGTGCCTCATCTGGCCTCAATGGAGAGGAAGCACCTAGCTTCTCAGAGACTTAAAGTGGCAGGGTGGGGGATACAGGAGGAGGGGGTACTCAGAAAACAAAAGATGGGGAAGGATTGTGGGAGGGGGTGACTGGGACGGGTTATAAAGTGAATAAGCAAAAAGAATAAAATTAAAAAAGGAAAAAAAAAAAGAAAAGAAAAAAAAAGAAAAAGAAAAAGAGAAAAGCGAGTCATTTGGTAAAGGCCAAATGCTGTATTTTCAACTGTGGAGCTCCTTTTTATACTCTCCCCAAATCAGGAACAACGAGATACATTTGGCAGCCTATCACCTAAGTCTGGATTTCTCCTTGAGCAGTCCTTTAGGGAAACGCATGGAGATGGGGGAGTGAGCACAACAGCAGGTGCAGAGGATGGTGACTCACAGTTCACCCTTTTTCTTTTAATTAGAGGCCGAGCAGAGACAGAGACCAGACCCTCAGTGAAAAATGGGGATATTGTAATGACCCCCAGCCCCCTACCGTTGTACAGTGAGGCGGTATGGTCATACCCATCTCGGTGTCTTTTTCCTGAGGAGGGGAACTATATCAACACCAACCCTGTGCAGCCAGGCATGTCTCTCAGGCAAACTCCCTTGTAGTCCCAGCTGCAGCTCAGGCCTAGGTGAATAATTACGTTTTTTGTAACATGGTCAGCTACACTTGGGCAGAGGGATCCTCTATGACCAGGTAAAAGCACCAATCCTTGCACAACAGCTTGAGATTGTACCTGTTGTGCCTGAAGGCGGCACAGATATCCAAAAACAAGCATCAGCAAAATTAGGCTAAAACCTGCCACCCCACTCTTTCACCAGCATTCCCACTTGAAGAAACATGCTCAAGGTAGATGACCATCAATAGAATCAACTCTGGTATTATTAACTAATACAATCTTATTAAAGAGCTGCTGAGTAAGATTATAATAAATAGCATTTTCCAGGAGCAGAAATCAACTGATTCAAATACTTACCAGAAGAGGAAGCATTGATAACATGCACGAGTGTAACACAAATGGCATGAAAGAAGGGATAATAGCTAACATGTCTGGTGGATAACAAAATCTACTTGTTCTTGAACCAAAGCAATTTGTTGATTTAAATTCAAAACAGCAATATGAAAATTGAGACTGAATATAACTCTGAGAAAGCAACGCACCCGCACCCTTCCCGAAAGTTTACTCATTGTCTGGGCAGTTTGTATATTGCTGGATAAGGCGATGCCTGTGCCCATGGCGGGCCCCCACAAGGATGGCAATTCTGAAATCTCTTTTCTGTCGCTTCCAGACGATAACTTCAGCCCCATCAGACTCCACTGGTATCACCATAGGTCCAAGCACTACCACAGCGGGCACATGGCGGGAGACATTCCAACAATTTGTCAGAAAAACAAGACTCAGCAGAACAATTTAGCACCCCTCCTCACTGGATTTTTTTTATAAACATCTATTATAGGCGAAACAAAACTTACCCATGTTATAGATAAGTGTCTATTTACATTTGTACATTACCATTTTAAACAGCTGGAGATAATCTCTACAATGTCTTACACCACATTAAATAACAGTAAAGTTACTGGGTAGCAACGACAACAAATACAGCAGAAACCAAGTGTTTTCACATGTTTTTAAAGACATGCACCGTCAACGAAAGCTACAAAGGAACCTGAATGCATGGCACGCACCCTCATTTCATGCTGTAGGAAACATTGTTTACATTGGAAAAGAAACCAATATATAGATTCAGTATTTAGAGACTTGAAACACATATATCCAGGGAACTCCCACAGTAATGACAAGGATGTATTGTGTTAGCCCTGAGCACTGTAAAAGGAAAAGTAAAGCCAGTTTGTGAAGTCCCAAGCCTTTTCAAACAAATGTGGCCTTGTAGCATTTAACCAACTCACGGACAGACTGACACATACACATGTGTGCGTGCACTCTGCTCATCCGAAGTAAAACTCCATTTTCTTTTTCCCTAACCAGTTTCCAAACGCCCCAAACTGATTTCTTAAGGGCCATGACGATCAGCCGCGGCGCACAAATCTGCCCTAACCTTTTCCCAGTCTTCTAATTTAAAGGTGCCGTCTGACCATAAACCAAGGAGGAAAATTTCTGTAAATCTTTTATAAATTCATCAAAAACCCTAGCCTTCACAGTAGTTTCCTGTGGCGATAAAAGACTAGCCAACTGCTTTGCCAGCAGTTCCTTGCTGTGTGACAAACCCACGGCATGTACTCACCCCCGAAACTTCCTTTCGGTTTAGTTCCAATGCCTCTCCTGTTCCTCAGTGTGCACACCCCAGAGACGGCGGCCGGACAGCAACCTTCCTCATCTTTCCATCTTGGTGGAACCTCCACTTGTCAGCTGCGCCCGCAGCTGACCCGGTTCTTTGGATCGGAGGGAGGGCTGAAGGCGAGAGAAAGAAATGTGAGTTATTTGGTAAAGGCCAAATGCTGTATTTTCAACTGTGGAGCTCCTTTTTATACTCTCCACAAATCAGGAACAACGAGTTACATTTGGCAGCCTATCACCTAAGTCTGAATTTCTCCTTGAGCAGTCCTTTAGGGGAAATGCATGGAGACGGGGGAGTGGGCACAACAGCAGGTACAGAGGATGGTGACTCACAGGGGTGGGTATTGGTAGGTAGGTAGAGTGAAAATGGTCATACTCAATTGTATGAAATATTCAAAAAAA
>JAJTUV010004366.1:0-21439 GCA_021653895.1 Mastomys natalensis
TGAGATCCCTATTGAACACATTAACTCTTATTAATAAAAACATAATTATGCTGAGTAGAAAAAGCATTTAATATAACATTAAGTATTTCAAAATCTCTTCTTGGTGACTTGATGAAGTTTTGTTCAATTTTAAATCAAAATCAAATCCAAGAATTAATTACAATTGATTTCATAGAAGAGTTAAACACAACTCCTAAAGATCTGAATTTTTTTCAGTAAAATTTTAATAAAACAATTAAGTCTCCTCAGTATCACTTGAGGTCCAAAAAAGCTGATTTAATTTGATAAAACTAAATCTGTCTTAAATGAAACACTTAAGATCCAGCTTCAACAGCTTAATAATTTATCGTAAAGCATAGTGTAGTGTGTGATGATATCAGTCATCACCAAATAATAGAAAAGGGTCACTGGACTTTGGGGTTCTATGATTTGAACATTTGACTATGAGTGTGCATGGTGTTTTAAAATAGAGATTGTATATTAGTGCTTGACAGATATTCCATCTTTGACTCACTCTGGGAAGTATTTACACTTACAAAAAGGTGGGTGGCATTGCTGACTCTTCATTTCCTTCCTTGTGAAATACTCCTTTTAAATTACACATTCTGCTTATGTATTCATTAGCTAAAACAGCACCAAGTTTTATTATGTCTAGACACATAATACAAATTTTCATTGAGATGAATTATGCAGCATCATGTCTCTCTTTTTACAGAATTGCAAATCTTCATACACATCATATAATTGAGGTTAGGACTTCTCAATACATCTCCTCTTTAAAATGAGACAGAAGGTGGACGGATCTGCAACATTAAAAATGAGAAAGACTATCAACTTAAAGGCAAAAACAAAAGCAAAATTAAAACAAGAAACAAACAACAACCTGTACACTCCACTCCCAAATGTAGCAAAGAAATGTGTAAGTGATTTGGCTAAAGCCTTTGTAAGAATTTGTAAAGCCTTTGTGATCTCTGATGGCTTCAAGAACTGTGAGAAACAGAAAGTTTTTGAGTCACCAAATATTTTACAAAGCAGAATAGGAAACTGGTAATATTTAGAAATATTATTGGCAGTGAAGTCCCGATAATACAAAACAGAGCTTGTGGAATGCCAGAATGGTATTTACCCTCTTGGGTAGAGGAGAAAGGATTATGAATGTGGGGTTAAGTCAACAATCGGGTATGGGAGTGATATATCCTGGGAGAAATGGAATTTTATAAATAATCTGTAGTATGATTGGAAAAATGTTCTCTGTTTTTAGATATTTTTCTAGTGAAAAATAAAGACAAGCATTAAGTGAATTGGAGAAGTTAGAAGAAAATGTCCTGATGTGTAACAAAGGCACTCGTAAGGACAGTGGGTGGAAGCATCCTTGAATGTTTTTGTGTGATAAAAGTTCTTAAAACCTATGGCGATCAGGAGTGTCGCCTTGATGAGTAAAGAACAGGGTTAGAGAAGAAGAGTCAAAGAGAAGAATGTTAAAGCCATTGGAACTGAAAATAATCTGTCATGGAAGCAAATGCTATAGACCTAATCTTCGCTATATGCCAGAAAATAAAATAATATGAGTTACTGAAGTACTGTGAGAATTGCAAAATAATTAATTTTTTCTTGGGCTACAGGACTAAGTGATCTCCAGGCAATTTTTATTTTTCAGGTGACATGTTGCCTCGGTCTCATACTTACTTTCCTGAAAACTTCTATGTTTTCCTAAATTATTTTGTCTAACCTTTTCCAAAAGCAAATCAGTATTAAACCTGCTGCTGGTTTTGTTCAGCTTCTTGGCCTATGGCCAAAATGTACTGCCTGCCAGACTCTCTGGAAGATGTCTTCTCTCCCTGGGGATTTAGGCCACCTTGGTTTCTTTAATGACTTTACATGTGCCAGACACCTTCTCAAGGTATTGAAGACTGGCTCTTTACATTAATTAATTTCCCATTCCCGATCTCATTTCTGTAGTTACCAGCAAGCTGGGAGCAGGTGTTTCTTCCCATTGTTCTGCAAGCTGTTTTGTGTGGGCTATGAACAATCTATCATGCAAAGAGAAAGACCCAAGTTAGTCTGTCATGTGTTTCAGCAATCTCGCATCTAGCTGTGTGCTGTCTCTTTTTCCATAGTGTACTCGAATCTTTCGTTTTTACTATAATCATTTTTATTAAAATGATTCATGTGTCTCCTCCTGGGATCAAGCTAGAAATAATCATTGACTGACTCTTCTGCCATTGACTCCAAGTATCCTCCTGCTTAGCTAATCTCCTGCAGGCATATTAATTATAGTCTATTTCATATGATTGCTACTGGCTGTTTGATCTTCTCTTATCTCCCTCAAAACTTAGAACCCTTGGAAGGAGTTGAGGGGAGGAAAAAACCACGATCAGAATATATTATAAGAAAACTGTATTTCCAATAAAAGTAATAAATAAAATGATTTTTAAAGTTTCAGCCAAACATATCAGCTACCTTGAAAAATTCTTGATAAAAATCACAAAAGTCTTTGATCTTTTTTGTTTAGCGTGTTTGAGGTAAGTATTTCTATGTAGGATTCAATTATTTCTTCTGTGTTGTTTTAAAATTCTAAATTTAGATGGTGGCCTGGTGTTTTATTAACTCTTTCAGCTCTCCAAGATTCAATTAAAGTTAGTATTTATATATGTGAGCATTAAGAAGTTTGAAATAGGTAGATATCTGGTGGTTCTTTGATATTAATGACATCTGCTCCCCTGGTGTGTAGTTCGCACTGTAATTAAGTCATTCTTATTAGTACTAAACAGTATCCTGGAGATATAAAAGTAATGTCCTCTAATGATGCCTAGCTGGTGACCAGAGAGCACTGAAGACCTCATGAAAATTACATCCTTATATCGATCCCTCTTTTGCCATTTTCTTTTCTGACTGATAATTATAAAACTGCACTTACAACTAAACTTATGAGTGAATAAACAGTGCTTTTCAATTCTGTTACTCAGTCATTGGCTGGTGGATTAGGTTTGCTTGGGGTAATTCCCTTGTCTTAAAAGATACCCAATTACAATATTTTCCTGGGGTAATTTCTTTGACCTAAAAGATACCAAATTACATAAAAACATAACATCACAAGCAAGCTACTTGTTCCTTTTAGTATTTGATTTTTTTCAACTCAGTGAAGGTAATGTTAATGATATAATCTCATGAGTCAACATAACTTCTGAAGCTTATTTTTTAATTTCTAATTCATTTTTGCTTTATTAAATTGGTTTAACACTGAAGGTGATTCATTAGGGAAAGCACCAATATATTAGTGTAGGATTTACATGACACAGAGAGAACTATCCAAGATTCAAGTACCCATCAAGTAATTTTAATTAATATAATGGACCTTGGGCAGCATTTGGAATCTCAGAGTACAATGAAAAGGATGAAACAATGAAAAGTTTTGTAATCATGGCAAAGTGATCATTTCTCTACATATAAAGAATATTATACTAACAGTATACTAATAAAATCAAAATAATGTTTATTTTACTTGAATTACTAGATTAAATTTTCAATTTAGTCATTAAATTATTGATACTATTCATATAACAATTCTATTTGTGGACAAATTTTCATTGCAGCAGATGGAAAGTTTTTTCCATCTGCTACAGATGTGCTTGGAGGTCTAGGTCCAGCCGGTGTATGAATTTGGTTGAGTTACTCCTAGTATTTTATAAGTAAGATGATAAAAGTGTAATAAAACCTTTCAAAAGACTTATTTTTTGTTTGATGTGTATGAGAGTTTGCATGTGTGCTTGGTGCCTATGGTGGCCTGGTGTCTTATCTCCTTCACTTGAAATTAGGCAAATTTCTATGTAGTGATATGGAGAGTGGGTATCAAACTTAGGTAGTCTGCAAAGCAAAAGTGCTCTTAACTGCTGAGTCAAATCAGCAACTTCTTTTTTCCTTTTTTTTTTTTTTTGTTATTTTTATTTTATGTGTATGCTTGTTTTGCTTGCATGTGTGACTGGGCACTATGTTTGCAGTACTCAGGAATGACAGAACACAGGATGAGATCATCTGAATTTAGAGTTATAGAAGGTTGTGAGAACTTCCATGTTCTTTTTGGGAACAGAGACTCAGTCCTCTGCAAAAGCTGCAATTTTACTTAAGAACCTAGACATCCCTCCATGCCCTTGATTCCTTTCTCCAGTCACTTTCACCTTCAAACATTCTACCTTACAATAGTGTCTGCACCCAAACCAGATGGAGTTTGGAGCTTCAAATAGAATCCTAAAACATTCATGCAACTCTCTGTGACTGCTGTCTAGTCATAAGTTTCTTTCCAGGTCCCAGGGACACTGCCTAACTAAAAGGACATTCCATGCATTGCAGATTTGGTATAGTAGGTATCCTATGATTAACATAGATATGTATCAGCATGATACTGCTTCACTAAATGTACCATTCTCTTAATGTCGACCTTCATCCTAGGAGTTTGTTCTAAGGGAACTGATTATGGATATGTAGGTCTAAGCTTCATGTAAAAGTTGTGTGAGTTGAATAAAGTAGAGTAACACCTTCTTACCAGTGGGACACAGATTCCAAAATCCCAGATGATATTTGGAATGGAATTCATTGAACCTTATGTATATGTAGTGAGTTTCCCATAAATACAGAACACACCTGTAATAAAATTCAGAAAAAAAATTTGTTGCTGTTAATGAGCATATCCAACATACAGGCAACAGCTTTTGGGATAGCCCTGTTCCAGTTGTATGGGACCCACATGAAAGTCAAGCTGCACATCTGCTACAGATGTGCTTGGAGGTCTAGGTCCAGCCTGTATATGAATTTGGTTGAGTTACTCCTAGTATTTATAACCAAGTTGATAAAATACCTGCAAATAATTAAAATAATAATAATATATAGTACAATTAATGTATTTAAAAAGATGAATTGCTATCCCCGCCTTCGCAAGATTAGAATCGCCAAGGTCCTTCTATACTTAGGGAAGGGAGGAGATGTCAGGGGCAGCCCTGCTTATACACTGAAGGCCTAAAATCAGTCATAGGCTTAAAATCAGCAATAGGCCTGACATACATACATGTTAACACAAAGTCTTGGGTCTCCGTGGAAAAACACTGAAACAGATGGCTATAAGCTATTATAAACAGGCAGCTTCTGTGGAAACTTACCAGCCTTAGTAGTCATAGATCTTATAAATAGGCAGCCTCGGCGGACAGTACCAACTTAGATAAGGACATGTGAATCATAGGCAGAGTCATAGTGACCTGTCACCTGAACCTACACCCAGCTGATACCCTGTTCTGAAAGGTATCTGTACTCCCCCTGAACACCTATGCCGGTGCCATTCCCTTCCCCACATCCTGCCTTTTTGTGTTTATAACCCCTGTGTGAGTAAGTAAATTGCGATGTGATTTAAATAATTAAATAAATTAATTAATTAAAAAATTATGAATTGGCTATTTCTAAAACATTCCATTTATTGTTTTAGAACAAAGCTTACTGTATGTCCAGGAATAATGGTACATTTCAACCTGACTAATTGTTACACCTGTCTCAGCCTGGAGATTTTTAAGTGATATCCACCAGGCCCAACGAATTTTGCTCGTTTTGATAATGGAACCTTTACTGTTTCTACAACTGGTCCATTTTCTTTTCTAGATGCTCGAGGTTTTGAAATCGTTTTGTTCATTGTCTGCAGTATCTCCTTCTTTGCCACTAATGCTTGTTGGATGGCTTCCATTATAATTTTATTTGGTACTCCAGGTAACTTAATATCAGCCTGTAATGCAGTTATTCCTTTATTTGTACCGGCTATTTTGAAATCCATGTCACCATTGTAATCTTCAATTCCCAGAATATCTGTTAGCAAACGATAGTCTTCTATTTCACCTTTCTCTGGATTTTTTGGTAACCAATCCCACTGCTACACCTGCAACAGCAGATGAAATTGGGACTCCTGCACCCATTAATGCCAAACTTCCACCACATGCAGGTGCCATAGAAGATGACCCATTTGATTCGAGGACTTCAGATGTAACTCTTATGGTAAAAGGAAAATCTTTGGGAATAACAGGACACAAAGCTTTTTCGGCAAGAGCACCATGGCCAAGTTCTCTTCGATTTACACCAGTGACTTTGCCGGTTTCATTGGTTGCGTAAGGAGGAAACTCATAGTGCAGCATGAAATTTTTATCTTTTACCCCATTTATAGCTGTTATAATTTGGTCTGACTTAATACTGGATTCTAATGAATCAAATGTAACAGTACAGAGTACCTGTGTTTGTCCTCTCTGGAATAATGCTGATCCATGAAGTGTTTTAAACATATCTACCTCACAACTTATATTCCTAAGTGAAGTCATATCGTGACCATCACAGCTTTTGTATTCATTCAAAATAATACTTCTGAAAACCTCCTTTGCAACAACGTTGAAGGATTCTATTATTTCAAATTGGTCAACGTCTGGAAATTTTTCCTTTAGATGTTCCTCTGTATCTAATCTTATCTTATTAACAGTTTCATCCCTGGAAACTTTATCATGTTCATAATCTGTAAAAACTGCATAGAGTTTCTCCATGGCAATTGTATGCGCGTATTTCACCATCTCTGCAGAAGGAGTAAATATCTTCTGAGGCGTCCTCTTGGCAACACCGATTTCTTTTACCAACTGCTGGATGCCCTGGATTATCTGCTGGGTATACTTCACCCCAACTTTGATAGCATGGCAAAACTCCTGCTGTACAATGTTTTCTGCAGAGGCTTCCAACATAACAATTTGGCTTTTAGGTGCTCCCGCAACTACTAAATTTAAAGTGCAACACCTACTGCAATGAATGAGGCAAGAGACTTCATTACAGAAATTTGCAGAGATGATCAAGAGCAACGGTTAGAATTTGGAGCAGTTTATACCGCTACAATAACTGAAATCAGAGACACTGGAGTAATGGTAAAACTGTATCCAAACATGACTGCAGTACTACTTCATAATTCACAACTTGACCAACGAAAGATTAAACATCCCACTGCCCTAGGATTAGAGGTTGGCCAAGAAATTCAGGTCAAATACTTTGGCCGTGATCCAGCTGATGGAAGAATGAGGCTGTCTCGTAAAGTACTTCAGTCTCCAGCTACAGCTGTCCTCAGAACCCTAAATGATAGAAGCAGCATTGTAATGGGAGAGCCTATTTCACAGTCATCATCTAACTCTTCCCCTTAACTCCTTTTTGAAATGGTTTTCAATGGTGATATTCTGCAGAGCAAATTTTAATAGTCCTGTTTACTGTGTAGATTTATATATAATTTAAATATAATTATTTGTATTAAAATGCTTAAAAAAAAGAAAAAATAATGGTACATTTCTATATATGCTTGAATGAAAGGAAGACCTTCAATTTTATGAGAAAACTGAGAAGTGGAAAGAGAAAAGCAGTATACAAACTTCCACTAAATAATGATAGAGCTATATTTGTGAACAGAAAGATGGAAGATGTATAATTTAAATTCCTCTGTAAGCTGGGTGGTGGTGGCCCAAGCCTTTAATCCCAGCACTTGGGAGGCAGAGACAGGCGGATTTCTGAGTTCCAGGCCAGCCTGGTCTACAGAGTGAGTTCTAGGACAGCCCAGGCTACACAGAGAAACCCTGTCTTTAAAAAACAAAACAAAACAAAAAAACTAAAAAAAAATTAAATTCCTCTGTATATACATACATGTAATATATATACATATATACACATATATTGAGCAGATATATATTTAGACATTAGACATATGGTATATGCCTTTGCCATTTTACTTTTTTAGTGGTAGAGTACACAATAATAAATGCTTGCCAAAGATATTTCACCCAAATGAATGAAGCACATAGTATATAATAAAATATGTCATTATTTAATGTGTTATGAGGGATATTTTAAAAAACATTGCCACTTGAATTTTCTGGCACTGTTTTACTTAATTTATGTTTTAGATTATTATTGATTCAATCTTCCTTTTTCCTTACTTTTATTTTTCTTTCTTCCTTATGTCTATGAGCAGTGGTTTTGATTAAAATAAAGATATAATATATCTGAAAATATTCTTTTTGTCCATTATGTAAACTCTTTAACTTTATATACTACATACAAAATATCTGATGATAGTGTTTTTCTTTTCCTTATAGGATTTTTGTCAACAGTTTCAGAAAGTGCTAGCATATGAACTTAATATGATATCATCATTAGATATTCTTAGCCAACTGAGAGTTCAAACTATGCTCTAATTTTCAAATGTTACATATGTATTTGTAGAGTAAAAATGGATACATTTGTTTTACTCATTTACAATTTTAATTATTACTATGTTCCATTGCATGTAAACAAGAACTGGAGCTAACTCTTCTTCTTCTTCTTCTTCTTCTTCTTCTTCTTTTTTCTTCTTCTTCTTCTTCTTCTTCTTCTTCTTCTTCTTCCTCTTCCTCTCTCTATTTATATTCTTAAGCTGTTTTCTAGTATTCCTTTCTAGTATTTCAGCTTTATTTTAGGTTTTAACATTACTTTCTCACATCCTTTATCTTTTTCATTTTCATTCTAAATTATAAATTCTTTGCACACATTTATTTTATCATAATTCTTTTTTTTTTTTTTTTTTTGGTGTTTCGAGACAGGGTTTCTCTGTGTAGTCCTGGCTGTCCTGGAGTCCTGGAACTTTCTCTGTAGACCAGGCTGGCCTCGAACCCAGAAATCCACCTGCCTCTGCCTCCCAAGTGCTGAGATTAAAGGTGTGCGCCACCACTGCCCAGCTTTTATCATATTATATCATAATATATATATATATCTGTGAAAGTAACTTTATTAACTTTTTATGAATCATTCCATTTGTTTACATCTCAAATGCTATCTCTCTTCCCATTTACCCTTCTACAACCTACCCATCCTATACACCCTCTCCTCACTCACTTTTGTCTCCATGAGGGTGCTCTCTCCTCACTCACCCACTAGTCCACTAACCAAGAAATATACAGAGAGGGATCCATTATCTCTGATACATATGTAGCAGAAAAAGTAACTTTTATTAGCTAGATGTAATTGTTGTCTTGGAAGCTTACTGCTGAATAATCTCAGCCTTTCTAGTTCTTTCTGAGCTCTGGCTGGCTGGTTCAAATCAGTTGTTCTGTTGCAAACTCATCCCCAAGCTAACTGGTTCAAATTGGCTTTTCTTAACTTCTCAGCGAATCACTCTGCTTGACCTCAAATAACCATGCAATTTGTTCTAGTCTTCTGACTCTTTCTTATTCTCTGGCTTCAACTGCCTCTGCTGATCTGCACTGAACTGCATGTACTCATAAAGAAACTCAACTCCAGTGCATTGCACTGCATGGTACACACTGCACTGACTCCCAACTGAGTGACTCAACTCCTCTGTACTCATTGCCCTGACTCAACCCACTGTACTGCACTGTAAACACTGCACTGACTCCCAGTTTACTGACTCAACACCACTGCACTGAATACAAATGACTAAACAGAAGTGACTTAACTCAACTCATCAACTATCCTCTAATTAAAAGTCTTTTCAAATATGCTTGATTCTTTGAAGAAAGTAACCTTATCTACATTATTTAGGACTAAAGATGTTTCATTCCAGTGGGGTCACACAAAACTAAAAGGTCTTTGGATGTGATCCCTTATCATTGAAGCCATGTTGCTGGATTAAAATTCCTCTACATGACTCATAAATGGTAAGATATGATGAAAACTATTGGAATGTCAGGGTTTTGTAATCAGTTCTTTTTCAAAAGGCAACTCAGCTAATATGCTCATAAACAGTAGCCTATTTGGCTACATCTGATTTCATATCTATAATTTTTAGGTCCTCAAGCCTTACCTAAGTTTGACTCATGAAAGTATTAGAAGGGCTTCAATTTTTGTTTAGTGAAATTGTATTATAATTTGTTTAATTTTCTGTAAACATCAATGTCCCTTTTATTTTCAATAATGAAAAGATGAATTGAGAGCCTTATACAAGCTTTCCAAATGCATGGCTTTGGCTGAGTCCAGAGAATTTCTAACTCCCTAAGCCTAGGCCTTGAAGCTTCTAGCCTCTGTACAATCTTCTGCAAATGTGGATCTTGGAGGCTTCAGCTTCCAGCTTCCACCTGGTAACCTCAGCCTAGAATGTTTCAGATTTATTGCTTAATAAATCTTTATAGCTCTTTCAGAACCCTGGCTCACTGCTTAAACTCAACTCTTTTGGCTGAAACTTCTCTCCAAGATGACTGGATTCTCTCAGCTTCTGGCTGTATTGCTCTGCTTGGAAGAACTGTCTGTGAGCTCTACAAATTGAACTGCTCTGCACTCAACTGCTCTACCCAAAACTGAGGTAAGCACAACTTCAGTCAACTCAACTGCTCTGAACCAAACTGAATACAATTCCCTTTCTGTGTCACTCTATTTAAGTATTCTCACTTTCCTGTCTGTTCTGGTAAGAGTTGGGCATGTCCTATCTCTGACTCATGCTGTCAAATCTTTTCATGTTATCTGCAAGATGTTTTGTATTACAGGTACGTACTAAGTGTCTGTCTTTATTCCAGCTAGATGAATTAAAGGTATGTACTAAGTGTGTGTCTGTATTCCAGCCAGAGGGATTAAAGGTGTGTGTTCCAGCCAGACTATATCTTTGGATGTGATGCCTTACAAGAGCAATTAAGCTGATGGATTAAAATTCTTCTACAATTATCCACTAATCATGGATCATATTAGCTATATAATGTATTTACTGAATTATTAACTGAAAATATTTAAAAACTTTTCTTCTTCTCTCTAAGACTTATGGCCTTCTATAAAAGATTTCTCTTAATAATTAAATATAGGCTCAATAATGTCATAGTATTTTATATGTGTTTATGTCATTTGTCACTACTATATAATTTTCAACTTTTCTATGGTTAGGGAACATTTGTTTCTAAGTGTTATTATTTAATACAGTGGCATTCTCAGTTTTCCACTTTCTTCTTGAAGAGTTTTATGATATATACAATTTCAAAAAATTTTTCTGTCTCATTTTCTCTAGATTTTCCCTTTTTGTTATTTTATCAGAAGTAAATATTTAAATCACTTCAAATGAGTGCTTTAACTTTGAACAAAACTGATATGACCATTTCAATACGTGTGTGATATTGCTTGTAGATGTGTTTAACTTGGTCCAGGATAAGTACACATGAATGCAACTAGCTTATATAATTATATAGAAAATAGAATGATTTTTTTTTCTGGAGTCAATACCATAGCATTTTAAGATGCTAATTCAGATTAATAAAATTGATCTTATTTTCTTAAATATTGCATTTGCACTTTCCTCATAGCTACTTCCTCTGTTCTGTCATCCCTGTGAAAATCTGCTGCAGTTTCATCTGCAGGTTTCACAAATCCTACCTTCTTTAATATACTTAGGGTTGATAATTTCATGCACATTCAATACATTCATATTTCCATGTTATGGAAATAAATGACTGTACAATTTTAAATTCAGATGTAAATTAAAATAATATTAGTGTATACAATGAAAGGCCATAAATTATTCTTTTAGTTTTCTACTTTGTTTCCCACACTGTAATCAGAAGGGCAATACAGACACTGCCAGAGATCATGAGCAACAGAACATAATCACTTCTAACACAGCTCCAGCTTATCAAGGAAGTCAAGAAATCTTTAATGCTCATAAAAAGAGAATAAAAATGCCTAGGAAAAGTTAAGACATAAATTAATATGTTTTGAATGATAAATGTCAATCAAATTACTCTTTAAAACTAGATTGGAACCACTGACAATATCTCTATGGCAAATTGTTTATTAAGGGAAAGTAAAACAAAACATTTTATTATAAAAGAAATAAAGTGAATAAAAATCTTATAAGTTGCCTTCTATAACAATCCTAAGTCTTCAATGATCACTAGAATTTCTAAAGAAGTATTATCTATGTCTTACCTATTTATTGATACTGTTATCTTTCTATGTGTGAAATTTTAAGCATGTTTATGTAACTTTAAATATTTACTTCAAAACATATGATACATCTAATGATGTACTTGTGGCAAACATTTAAAATATTCAATATAACAAAATATAAAATTATAGTTTATTTTTTCACAATATTTCTAAACTCTATTATTTTAATAGTGTCCATATATTTGAATACAAATTCTTAGCAGTTATACATAGGATAATTGGAATATGCACACATACACATAGTGTTTATCTGTAAATTTCTTCTTTATATTTCTTGAAATTTGTTTAGGATACAAATAAATTTGCCTATAAAAATTGAGAATGTGGTATCTAAATATTTTTCTCAATTTCCTTTAGATCTACATTAATTCATTTGTTAAATAGTTCCTTCCTTCAGACGGTAAATGTTTTGAGATGTTTTTCTTTGTGTGATGTCAGCAGTTATGGAAATTAATTATTACAGACCCTTTTCCTGTTTGATTTATTAAGATGAATTTAATAAATCTTAAAGTATGGACTCATATATCATTCATAATCATAATATTTTGGAAAAGATGATTGTCAACACTCAAATTAATGGTATATATTAGCTTAGCTCTGACAGAATTATTATTAATTTTGGATTACAATTTATAGCATTTATGCCCTATTTCAATAGCTGCTTCGAAACTCTTCTATATGGAGGCTTATTATAAAATATGGTAGATTTAGAATACCCAAAGGAGGTAATGTGTTATAACCTCATCAATAGCTATTTTTCATTTCTTCCAACTGAGTATGCTATTAAAATATATTTTAAATGTTTGTCACTTATATATAAGAAAAACAAATTCTAATACCTCTGGATTTTTTACAAATTATAAATCTTAAAGTGGATTTATGTTATGAAAGCTGTCATATCTTATAAAGACTTTTGAAATAAGCTGCACAAAACACTAAGTTTTATGAAGATCATTCTAGTTGGAGTTTCTTCTAAGTAATTATTTCATTAAAACTTGGACTAGCACTGAATCTATATTTTGGGATGCTAATCAAAAGTGTAAAATAAAACGTAGTACATATGATGAAACATGTTTTAATCCAATATTTGATAAATTACCAGGCATGCTTCCTCTAATATGCAAACAGTGATCATGAGAGTGTACAGATCTATATCTGATCATTCAGCAAAATCCCAGTATAGATAAGAAGTGGGCACAAAATTAACCTCTAAACAAGATCTGGGAACATCTGGGAGTTGTAAGAGGAAAGAATATGAAGAAAATATATTGTATAAAATTATTAAAGCATAAATAATAAATAAAAAATATTCCTACATTTTGTTTGAGTACCTAGCTGTTTTGCTGTATTTTACTTGTTTTGGATTTACATGTTTGGATATAACTAAAATGATTAAGGGCTTATTCTCTTCAAACAAAGGTCACAGAATACAAATAGTATGACCTTAAATAGATTCCATGATATCACTGAATTCAATAGAGAAGCTTATTATGGGACTGAAAGCAGAGAGAGACAAAGAAAGCACTGGGCTGGTATATGTTCCAATTCCCAAGGATTGTATTCAATGATACATAATTTTGAGGATGATCAAATTCTAAGAATCATAATCTATTCACATTATGATTACCTGGAAACACAATCATCACTCTAGCCCCAGAAGCAGATAGACTTTCTTCATATTTTTACCTCACCCGCTTCTCCTCCAAATCCAATCCCCAGCCTCACTCCCAGCTTTGTAGCAGACTACTTGCTACAACCTCTCTTCTGCCTTTTTATCCATGACAATTAATCATACAGATTGTCTCCTCCAATCTTCCTTCTACTCACTTATGCTTTGTCTGAGACCCCATCTATATCAGGCACTCCCAGAGAACCCAATAGACCAAGCTTGCCAGAGAAGCAAATAGACCACCAAGGTAGGTAAGCAGGCTTCAAACCCTCACTATCCTCATTCCCTTCCAATCCAATCTGCTATTCTCATAGCCATCTCTGTAGCCAAGTGCCTTCTGTAGCCTGACCTCACTCTGCTCCTATTTCCAGGGGTCTACCCAGATCCTGAAGAAACACCTTGTTGCCC
This sequence comes from Mastomys natalensis, assembly GCA_021653895.1. NCBI lineage: Eukaryota > Metazoa > Chordata > Mammalia > Rodentia > Muridae > Mastomys > Mastomys natalensis. Next base: position 14,042 of record JAJTUV010004366.1, read on the forward strand.
TTTTGTGAGCTTCCTCAGCTTATACCCTCCCTACTCACTAGCCCTAGCCCAACCTTGTAATCCCAAAGTATCAGTTCCCAAAACCTATAAGCACATCATGGTCAAAACTCCCAGTAGCCAACCCTGGAATGATCCTAAAAGCACACTCTACCAGACAATACAGCAACCACACTACCCAAAACACCCAACATGATAACAGAAATAAAGTTTAAAAAAAGGAAAGAAAAGAAAAACAAAACAACAACTAACAAAGAATTAACAAAGATACAACCAGATATGTAGAAATTAAAGCATCCTAAGTCCAGATGCCTAAATACCAAAAAAGAAAACAAATGAAAACAAACAAACAAAAATAGGATAATATATCTCTACTAGAGCCCAGCAACCCAAATACAATAGGCTTTGAAAATACAGCATAGCTGAAGCAGAAGACAAAGAGATTAAAAACAGCCTTTATGAAAATAATAGAGATCTTTAAAGAGGAAATGAATAAATTCCTTTTAAAAATCTAGAAATAGAAACAGTGAAAGAAAAAAAATTGTTGAAGACCTCAAAATAAAAGGAGAATCAATAAAGAAAACCCGAACTGAGGGAAATCTGGAAATATAAAATAAGTTTGACAACTTGTCTTAGAGTTTTCATTGCAGTGTAGAGGTTCAGTCCATTATAATCATAGCAGGAAAAATTGCAGTGTGCAGCCAAGCATATATGGCATGGAGGAGCTGAGAGTTCTACATCTTGTCCCAAAGGGAAACAGGAGAAGATTGACTTCTAGACAGCTAGGACAAGGGACTAAAAGCCATGCTCACAGGGACATACTTCCTCCAATAAGGCCACACCTACTCCAATAAGGCCACACCTCCTAATAGTACCATTTGCTGGGCCAAGCATATTAAAACCACAAAACTCAAACAAGACCCTCAAAGGCAAGTCTCACAAACAGAATACAAGGGATAGTAGAGATGCCCTTAAGCACTGGAGACACGATAGAAAACATGGATACCTCAGTAAAAGAAAATGTTAAATTTGAAATACTCCAGGAAGAAAATATACCAAAAACCTAGAATACTACAAAAAGACCAAATCTATAAATAATAGGAATATAGAAAGTAGAAAAAAAAAACCTCAGGTCAAAGGCAAAGAAAATACTTTCAATAAAATCCAGAGAAAAGTAAAGAAATGCTGGCACTAGGGAATGTTATGAACTATATGTAACTAACATATTTGCACAATGTTAGATTCCTAAACAAAAGAATTTGCCTTCCTCTCAGCAAGGCAGGAAACTTTCTGCAGCATTGGCCACATACTCATACACAAAGCAAGTCCCTATACATATAAGGAGTTGAAAAAAACACCTCCCACATCCTTTCTGACTATGACACATTAAAATTTAATATCAACAAGAAAATGCTAACAACCTCACAGAAACCAAACAACTCATCAATCAACGAAAAATAAGTTAAGACAAAAATTAAGAAGAATAAAACCCTTCTGAATTTAAACTAAAATGAAAACAAAGCATATCCAAACATTTATGGCAAAATGAAGGCAGTTATGCAAGGCAAGATCATAGCATAAGTACTTGCATCTTATAAAACAAAATTGGAGAGTTAATGTTAATAAATTAACATGACTGAAAGTTCTAGAACCAAAATGAAAATATCACACCCAAGAGTAGGTGAAATCAATAAAAGAAATAACAATAAAAAGGATCAATAAATCAAAGATTTGATTCTTCAAAAAAATAAATGAAATTGGCAAACCCTTAGACAAATTAACTAAAAGGAAGAAACGAAAGATCCAAATTGACAAAATTTGAAATGAAAAGAAATAACAGCAGACATTGATGATACCAGAGACTCTTTTTTTTTTTAAGTTTTTTTTTTATTTTTTTATTTTTTTTATATTTTTTTATTACATTTTCTTTTTTTTCCCTTTTTTAATTTAATTTTATTTTTTTGCTTATTCACTTTATAACCCGTCCCAGTCACCCCCTCCCACAATCCTTCCCCATCTCTTGTTTTCTGAGTACCCCCTCCTCCTGTATCCCCCACCCTGCCACTTTAAGTCTCTGAGAGGCTAGGTGCTTCCTCTCCCATTGAGGCCAGATGAAGCACCCAGCTAGAAGACCATACTCCATATACAGGCTGCATGTTTTGGGATAGCCCCCACTCTAGATGTTTGAGACCTACATGAAAACCAAGCTGCACATTTACAACATATGTGCAGGGAGGCCTAGGTCCAGCCCATGGAGGTAGATCTGTGTAGACTAGGTATGCTCCACGGTTGGTGATTCAGTCTCTGAGAGCTCCAAGGGTTCAGGTTGGTTTACTCTGTTGATCTTCCTGTGCAGTTCCTATCTCCTTAGGGCCCACAATCCTTCCGCCTATTCTTCTATAAGAGTCCTCAAGCTCCATCCATTGTTTGGCTCTTGATGTCTGTATCTGTCTGAGTCAGCTGCTGGTTAGAGCCTCTCAGAGGACAGCTTGCCCCTGTCTGTTCTCAGGCTGGAGGTTTAGATCCTGGGAGCTCTGTTGAATCTTTTGATACTCGTTCTAAAAAGGACAAAAGCACCCTCACTTTGGTCTTCCTCCTTCTTCTTGAGTTTCATGAGGTTTATGCGTTGCATCTTAGGTATTGTGTGTTTTGGGGCTAATATCCGCTTATCAGTGAGTGCATACCATGTGTGTTCTTTTGTGATTGGGTCATCTCACTCAGGATGATATTTTCTAGCTCCATCCATTTGTCTAAGAATTTAATGAGCTCATTATTTTAATAGCTGAGTAGTACTCCATTGTGTAAATGTACCACATTTTCTGTATCCATTCTTCTGTTGAAGGACATCTGGGTTCTTTCCAGCTTCTGGCTATTATAAATAAGGCCGCTATAAACATAGTGGAGCATGTGGCCCTGTTGCATGTTGAAATATCTTCTGGGTATATACCCAGGAGGGGTATAGCTGGGTCCTCAGTAACACTATGTTTTCTGAGGTATCGCCAGACTGTTTTCCATAGTGGTTGTACCAGCTTGCAATCCCACCAACAATGGAGGAGTGTTCCTCTTTCTCCACAGGGCATAATTTGAAAATCTGTATGCTACCAAGCTGGAAAGTCTAAAAGAACGGTTAACTGTTTTGAAACATAGCATCACAGGAAATAGAGGGAGGGAGGGACCTGGGGCAGAGAGAGGAGGGGTAGGGGAAAAAGGGAGTCAGGAATAGGTATTGGAAGTGGCATTAACAGGTATTGGAAGGGACAGGAGAGAATTCAGAGGATCTGAAAATTGAATGGAAACACATAGCAGAGAGGGCTGGGAAACTGGGAGTAGCCACGAGAAAGTCCTATACTCCAGGGAAGTGAGAGGCTCTTAGGAGCCATTGGTGAAGACTTCAGCCGAAATACCCAACAAAGGGGAGATATAACCCTCAGAGACCACTTCTAGTAGATAGGTATAGACCCCAGTGGATGGATGGGGCCACCCACATTTTTTAACCCAGAAATGTTCCTATCCAAAGGATAGACAGGGACAAAAAGTGGAACAGGAACTGAAGGAAAGGCCATCCAGAGACCGTCTTATCTAGGGATCCATCCTGTCTGCAGATACCAAACCCCCACACTATTCCTGATGCCAAGTAGTGCTTGTTGACAGGAGCCTGATATGGCTGTTCCCTGAGAGGATCTACCAGCACCAGAACAATATAGATGCAGGTACTTAGAGTCAACCATCAGACTGAGACTGGAGACGCCAATGGAAAAGCTAGGGGAAGGACTGAGGAAGGTGAATGGGGTTACAACCTCATAGGAAGAAATAATATCAACTAACTGGACCACACAGACCTCCCAGGGACTAAAACATATACGTGGTGGGATCCAGGACTCCAGATATATATGTAGCAGAGGATGGTTTTATCTGACATTAATGGGAAGGGAGGTAGGCTTGATGTCTCAGCGTTGGGGGATGCTAGAGGAGTGAGGAGGGAGTGGGTATATGAGTGGAGGAGCACCCTAATAGAGGCAAAAGGATGATGGGAAGATGAGGAATGAGATGGGAGGGTTGATGGATAGGTAACCAGGAAGGGGAATATCATTTGAAATGTAAATGAATAAAATAATTAATAAAAAACGAAACACTGCATCTACCAACTGAAAAGTCCAGGACCAGATGGTTTGGGGAAAGAATTCTACCAGATGTTCAAATAAGTGTTAGTTCCAATATGCCTCAAGTTATTAAAAAAATAAAACAGGAGGAAGAAGAAGAAGAAGAAGAAGAAGAAGAAGAAGAAGAAGAAAAGAAGAAGAAGAAGAAGAAAAAACAAGAAACAGCATGGTATTGGTACAAAAGCAGGCATGTAGATCAATAATCACATACCTCAGCATTCAGACAAAACCAGGGAATGTTATAAATGACTAATAGGGGGAAAGGACATTAACTCCTTGGCACAGAGATAGACTTTCTTAACAGAAAGCAATCAGCAAAGGACCTCATAAGACAGAAAAGCTTCTGGCCACATTCATTAGTACAAAACCACAGCCTACAGAATGGGAGAAGTTTTATCAACTACACATCTGACTAATATCCAGAATATATAAAAAGCTTAAGATACTAGCTATCACAGAAACAAATAACCTGAGTAAGAGCCTGAGAGAATGAAGGACATCAAGTAAACAAAATCTTCTATCTACAATAGGATCAGTATGTATTTGAACTCACCAATTCCAAGGCAACATACATAGGGCCTGTGCGTCTATATTAGATAGGGTCCCAGAGTTGAAAGGATAGTAGAAACATACCTCCACTTCTAAGTCAGAGGCAATCACCAATTGATATTCACTTGCAAATGAAAATTTAGTTTTCCTCAGGAAACTACCATGTTTTGTGTTAACATACATGTTAACACAAAGTCTTGGGTCTCTGGAAAAACACTGAAACAGAAAGCTGTAAGCTATGGTAAACAGGCAGCTTTTGTGGAAATTTACCAGCCTGAGTAGTCATAGATCTTATAAATAGGTAGCCTCGGCAGGCAGTACCAACTTAGATAAGGACAAGTGAATCATAGGCAAAGTCGTAGTGACCTGTCCCCTGAACCTTCACCCAGCTGATACCCTGTTCTGAAAGGTATCTGTACTCTCCCCCGAACACCTATGCTCCGGTGTCATTCCCTTCCCCACATCCTGCCTTTTTGTGTTTATAACCCCTGTGTGAATAAGTAAATTACGATGTGATAAAAAAAAAACAAAAAAACAAAAAATCAGCTCTGTTTAACAGAGATCAGTCTGTGTGGTTTGTGCGGTAATGTCTGAATCCCAACATAGCCTAACATTATACAGACTCAGAAGGTAGTATTTATGTATTTAGGAATATATATATATAAAACCCTTTAAAAATTTTTAAAATAGAAATTATACAAAATGTCTTAAATTTCAAATAGGTAATACTGATATTTGACTCTTATTATTTGCTAAATAACTATTAATTAAATATGAGACTTAGGATACCATGTTAGTTGTTACTAATAACATTAAATGATTATTTGATTTGCATATACGTACTATATTTGAATTTCATATGTCTATAAAAATTGCCTCCAACATACTACATAAACCATGGGTCATTGAAATCAAGTAATCTTAGTGCATAGAAGGTTAGAGGATCATGAATATCAAGTAATCCTTGAATAGAGAGACCTTGTCAAAAGCAAAACAGACATAATGGGGGGGCAGAGATTTTGGAGGTATAACTTAATGGTTGCATAAAACTTTGGGTTCTATTTGACTTGTCTGCAGAGTACTATACTAAAAGATTACATATGTACTTAAGAGCGTGCATACAAAAGTATTTTGATATTTATTACATCTCCATAATTAGTTTGCATTCTGTTTATCTATCTTAGATAATCAAATAGACATTGATAATGTGAAAAATAGAAGCAATCTCTATTTATAAATTTTAAATAATCCTGAACATCTGTGAAGAAGCTTGTTTTTTCTATTTTTATACTTATCATTTTATAAAAATATATTTAATATATTTTTCTTGTAGTCTCTATCCTCCTCAACTCATCCCAGACCCTTCTCACCTCCATGTGGGACTACGTAAGGGTATCCTGGTTCTTGGCTGGGCATGGGCCTAGAACCTCGAGACTCCAAGGAGAAACGGCAGGAGTTCGGCCACGTCCCCAGAACTCAGTGTCCTAAAAAGCAGTCCAATCTCCATAGACCTACATTGTTCAGTCACAAAGGGCCATTACAGCCCCTCCTAAAGTGCACAGGTAGAGGGTGTAACTACAGGCCTCAGGCCCTAGAGATTTACATACTAATGAAGGTCAGAGGGCAGAGCCAATTAAGCATTGCCCCCAGAACCTCCCCCGTTCTCCTCCCTACTTAACCCAGGTCTGCCCTGAGTTTGGGGAGTTACATCCAGATCCATCCACCATCCGCCTTGACAATAAACCCTTTTGGAACCAAGGAATTCCTCATGTCATTGGGGCCTGCCGGGCCTGCCGCCACCAAAGCCTCAAGCCACTGGAACCTGGGACCTTCCTCTGGTATGAGAGACAGGCTGCCTGGAGGCCTCCAGGTAGCCTCCACCCCGCAGGCCCCGGGCCGCTGCCACGTGGGCCTGGGGCCTGCAGCTGTGGCCCCCAGTTTTTCCCACATAATGGCGTGACCAATATGGAGCCCCGAACAGCCACGCAACTACAGACAAGCTAGCCGAACAGCCGTCTCTCAGACAACCACAAGGACCCACATCTTCAAGAAAGGTAACCAGGCTGCCAAGTCTGCTAAGCAAGTACTGTAACCAAATCTCTCCCTCGGGGTGCTGCCAGGGCCTCTTTCTTCCCTCCCTTTCTTGTTTCTCTCAGCTGTGGGTTGGCTGGTCATGCGCCCACATGCCCTTAAGTCTCAGTCCTTCCACGGCCTCAGAGCCCAGGGCTTGAGACCAGTCGATCCCTAGCTGCCTGTGGGCAAAGGGATCCCCAATTCCCCCTCTTTTCTCTTGGCTGTGGGTTGGCTGGTCATGCGCCCACATGCCCCCAAGTCTCAGTCCTTCCAAGGCCTCTCAGTGGTTTGAGAGCCCAGGGTTTGAGACCAGTCGGTCCCTAGCCGCCTTTGGGCAAAGAGACCTCCAATCCAAGTGCTCTGCACCCCCGTGGAACCAGATTGAGTTTGTTCCCCGTCCAGTCCAAGTACGAGCCCAGCCCTGTCTACTTGGTGCCGTGTGAGACGAACACAGCTAAACCTTCTGCGTACAAATTTCAGTAGAAGAACAACTCAAAAGATATGATAATAAAAAGACAATATTCAATAAGACGAAAATACTAAACTAAAGCAAAAAGCACACAAGAAACATAGAATTTATTTTGTATTCACAACTACTCCTGAATGTGAGGCTATACTT
>JAJTUV010004367.1:0-21729 GCA_021653895.1 Mastomys natalensis
TTAAATATATAGGGAGAGAGTGGGCAGCCTTGGCTTGTCCCTGATTTAGTGGAGTTGCTTTGAATTTATTTTCACTTAATTTGATGTTGGATATTTGCTTGCTGTTTATTCCCTTCATTATGGTTATGTATGTCTTTTGTATCCCTGATATCTCTAAGACTTTTATCATGAAGGAGTGTTGGATTTTGTCAAAGGCTTTTCTGCATCTAATGAGATGAAATGATCATATGGTTTTCCTCTCTCTCTCTCCTCCTCCTCCTCCTCCTCCTCCTCCTCCTCCTCCTCCTCCTCCTCCTCTTCTTCTTCTTCTTCTTCTTCTTTTCTTCTTTTATATGGTGGATTATGTTGGCTGATTTTGGTATACTGATCCACTGCTGCATCCCTGGGATGAAGCCTACTAGATCATGGTGAATGATGTTTTTGATGTGTTCTTGGATTTACTTTGTATTTTATTGAGTATTTTGGCACCAATATTAATAAGGGAAATTTGTCTTTAATTCTCTTTCTTTGTTGAATCTTTGTGTGGTTTAGGTATCAGAGTAATTGTAGCTTCATAAAATGAATTTGGTAGTGTTCCTTCTTTTTCTATTTTGTGGAATAATTTGAGGAGTATTGGTATATTTTTTTAAAGTCTGTTCAAATTTTGAACTAAAACCATCTGGTCCCTGTCTTTTTTTTTTTTTTTCTTTTTTCTTTTTGGGGTGGAGACTTTTAATGAATGCTTCTAGTTTTCCTTAGGAGTTATATGTCTATTTAAATTGTCTACCTGATCTTGCTTTAACTTTGGTAAGTGATATTATCAAGAAATTTGTCCATTTCTTTTAGTTATTACCAATTTTTTAGAGCACAAAGTTTTGAAGAATGACCTCATGATTCTTTGGATTTCCTCAGTGTCTGCTGTTATACCCCCTTTTTCATTTCTGATTTTAAAAATTTTGATATTCTCTTTCTGCCTTTTAGTTTGGATAAGGGTTTATCTATCTTGTTGACTTTCTCAAACGACAAACTCTTTGTTTCACTGATTCTTTGTTTTTTTTGTTTCCCTTTTATTTTCACCCCTTGGTTTAATTATTTCTTGCCATCTACTTCTCTTGGGTTTGTCTAGAGTTTTCAGTATGCTGTTAAGGAGTTAGTATGAAATCTCTCTACTTTCCTTCCTTCCTTCCTTCTCTCTTTCTTTCTTTCTCTCTCTCTCTCTCTCTCTCTCTCTCTCTCTCTCTTCTTTCTTCTCTTTCTTTCTTTCTTTCTCATGGTTGAAGCTACCAAGTTCTGTTGCTTGTGTGGCCAGAACTTGACCCTCTCAAATACATCTGCATTAACTTTCTTTTTTTCTTTTATTGGATATTTTCTTTATTTACATTTCAAATGTTATTCCCTTTCCAGGTCTATCCTCTGGAAACCCCTATCCCTGCCATCCCCCTCCACCTCTAATTTCATTATGAAGACACTTAGTGCTATAAACTTTCCTCTTAGCACTATGTCCCATAACTTTCCATATAGTGTACATTCATTTTTATTGAATTCTAGGAAGTCTTTAATTTCTTTCTTTCTTCATGTCTTGACCCAGTTGTCCTTCAGTAGAGAGTTGTTCAGTTTCCATTAATTTGTAGGTTTTCTGCTTTTGTTGAAATCCGTGGTCTGAAAGATACAGGGGGTTATTTCAATTTTCTTGTATCTGTTAAAACTTGCTTTGTGATTGAGCACATGGTTAATTTTGGAGAAGGTTCTGAGAGGTGCTGAGGAGAAGGTATATTTGTTTGTTGTATGGGGAGGTGCTGATACTAAGGTCCAGTTTGCTACTTGGTTCTTGATTTGTCAATAAAGAAGGCCAGGAGCCAATTGTTGGATGGAAGGTATAGGTGGGACTTCTGGGTTTCAAGAGGAAGAGGAGATGGAAGGAAAATTGAGGGCTTTTTCTGCCATGCTTTGGAGGAAAATCTTCAGGGCAGCTAGGGTCTGGAGTCCTCTGCTACGGTGCGGGCTAAGGAGGTTGACAAGGGCTAGCTGATTCAAGCCACTAAGTTAGGTCTAGAGGAGAAAAGGAGATAATAATTGATAAGGGCATGCCTTTCCAGGCTGGAGACTCTGAGGTCAGCAATTATGCCGGCTGGAAAGTTAGAAAATAATGAAGATGTTGTGTGTCCTTTATTCACAGATTGTAGGGTCTCAGGAGTGAGCTGGTAATGCAACCCCTCCTGGAGCAAAGACAGATAGAGAGAAAACTGGGGTTGGGGCTGGCAGCATCTGATTCCAGAGTCAAGGTGGACGGAGCAAAAGGAGGTGGCAGGGGACTGGTAATGTGGTCTGTAGCTCCCAGGCTAAGGTGGTAGCATGATTTTAAAACTACACACAACAGTTTGTGTTTGGGTGAAACAGAGTCTCTGTTAAGAAGTCAGATGTAATTCTGATAGGTCTGCTTTTATATGTCACTTGGTCTTTTCCCCGTTGCATCTTTTAAGTTTTTTTTTTTTTTTTCTACAAATTTAGTGTGTTGATTATTTTATGGCAAGGAGGATTTCTTTTCTGGCCTAATATATTTAGAGTTCTGTAAGCTTTTGTATCTTTATAAACATCTTTTTAGGTTAGGAAAATTTCCTTCTATGATTTTGTTGAAACTAACTTCTGGTCTTTGAGCAGGGAATTGTCTCCATTTTCTATGCTCATTATTCTTAGGTGGTTTGGTCTTTTCACAGTATCTCAGATTTCATGGATATTTTGTGTTAGGAACATTTTAGATTTAACTTTTTCTTTGAACAATGTATCCATCTCCAGGATTCCCTCAGTTTGAGGGTTTTTTTTTTTTCATTGCTTCTATTTCCATTTTTAGGTCCTGAATAGTTCATTCATTTCCTGTTTCTATGGGTTTTCCTGGGTTTCTTTAAGAAATCTATCAATTTCCTCTTTAAATCATCTTCATAAGATGAATTAATGATCATTTTCTTGTACTTCAGCTGCACTGGAATATCCAGGGCTTACTGTACTAGGCTCTGGTGGTGCCACATAGCCCTGGCAATTACTGACTGTGTTCTTATGCTTGCCTCTAATCATTATGGTTTGGGGTCACTATAGGTTTAGGTATCAATTTGTGTCTTTGTTGGATGGATGTTTTTGGATATTTTCCCCCTTAATTTCTATTTCCCCTCTAGTTTCTGGCCTGAGTGTCTTGTGTACTGGTGACCAGTGAGTTTTCAGGTTAGTAGATTTTCCTGCTGGGCTTTTGACAGCTTGTGTGGAGGTTTTGAGTGCTTGTGTTGCCTTTGGGGTTCTGGGAACTGGGATGGTGGCCTCTGAGGTTCCAGGTACCTGTGTTCCCCAGGATTCAGGGTACTAGCTTGATCTCTGAGCTTCTTTTTCTTCTTTCTTTCTTCTTTCTTTCTTTCTTCTTCTTTCTTTCTTTCTTTCTTTTTCTTTCTTTCTTTCTTTCTTTCTTTCTTTCTCTTTTTACTTTTCTTTTTTTTTTTTTTTTTTGAGACAGGGTTTCTCTGTGTAGCCCTGGCTGTCCTGGAACCACTCTGTAGACCAGGCTGGCCTTGAACTCAGAAATCCACCTGCCTCTTCCTCCCAAGTGCTGGGATTAAAGGCGTGCGCCACCACCGCCCGGCTATCTCTGAGCTTCTTATGGACTTGGATTACAGCAGAGCAGTGGTTTTCTGCCAGAGTTGTGGACCTGGATTTCCTAGTATCTGCACAGTCTCTGGTACAGTAAGAGGTTGACTGTCAGAGTTGAAGGCTAGGATATGGAGCCAAGGGGAATGGTGCAACTGGGGATAACTTGGTGAGTTTAAGGAGTGTTAGCAGGCAATGGGCAGTGTCTTACCTGGGCTTCCTAGTGCCATTGTGGCCTCTGGTAGAGCAGGAGTCTTCTACCAGAACTGAGGGGCTCCTCCGTGTTTCTAAGGACAGAGTTAGAGAGATTGGGCTTATTCTTTTTGACTGTTTAGTTTCTTTCTCTGAAACCACAGAAGTACATGCCAAGAATTTTGAAAATTTTTATTTTGACATAAACAGAATTACTTTTCATGCATTATAAAAGCCTTTTCTTTCTTCTATCCTAAGTATATGTTGTACTGTGAGGTTAGAATATTGATGTTCAATTCTTCCATTGTTATACCTTTTTCTACAGAAATCTTGAATTAATATCCAGAGACCCAAGGGAATAAAGAACAATTAATGGCTTCTAAAATAATATAGTGGGCAAAGGCCTGGAACAATGGTGCAACGGTTATGAGCTCATACTGCTCCTATAGAGGACATGAGTTCTATTTCCAGGACTTCATTTTATTTAGTGACCACTTAAGGCTGTATCTCCAAACAATTTGAAGGTAGTTTTCATGGGCCTGGATTTTGAGTGGACTCTTTTATTCTGTCCAGATGTTAGGTCTAGATCACAAGTTGTAGTGATACCACGAGCTCTCTGTGTGGTGTGCAGGTCTATGGAATTTTGACAGTGATAAAGTAATTCATCCATCACTACTGTCCATCACCCACCATTAAGAGTTCTTAATTTCTTATGCTGCTTCATTTTAGGTTTTAAAACCATGTCTATACTAGTTTAAAAATCAGTCAGAACCAGCTTCTGTTATTTGTAACTGAAGTTGAATGACATAATTAATAAGCTCAAATTTTTCAAAGTACAAAGTCATAGATAATGAAGCTGAGTTGGGGACAAATCGTTCACATGACCTTATCAGTGAATGCAAGGTTGAATGGAGGGATATGAAGCAAGGGTCACACCCTTTAGAACCCTTCATAGAGGCACTTGAGCCAGACTCGGATGGGGCACTGAAGTTTACTGTAAGAAAGTGAAACTTGTTGTCGAGGGAGGGATTGTGTAGCATGTGGAACAATTCTGGTCCAGTGTAGCAAGGCTTTAGAGGCTGTCTGCATCACAAAGCACATGTCTTCTATAGGGATCTCAGGTGCCACAGCCTTGAAGCATGAGTCAAGTGTCCACTCTAACTCGAGTATCAATGACTTACTTGCAAACGTTGATGGAGCTAGGAGGTAGAAGGTGTCCAAATCTTCACTGCCTTATAGACCATACCACCACTCCTAAGGGTTTGCCCTATATGACTCTAGACAATGCTCCAGTCTCTTCTCTCACCTACAGACAAAAAGGAATAAAAAGAGGAAGACTGCGTATTCACTGAGTGCTCAGGGATTACGAATTGGAAAGTTTTAGGCCAATAGTCTCTTATACAGAAGTTTTATGGAAGGGATTCTTGGGGGACATGTGTAATTTCAAGGGGTTTCTGGGACATTACATTGGCATCTACATGATATGCATTGGAGAATGATGGGGTTGGGTTGTGTTCATTGTTGGGACTGACATTTCAAAAGTTTTTTTTTTTTTTTTAAATTAATTTCATGTTCATGCATGAACTCACAGCAGCAGTGACTGGCTTTACAGTACTGTAGCAGACTGGGTCCACCAACATTCCATTATGGATGGGGAGTGCTCCTGCTCTCTGAGGAACCACAGATATGTTACCTGGGTAGGGGAGTCCTGATCCTCAGGGATTAAGCCACTGGCTATTTGCTCTTACTCAATCAAATAATTTCTCACTCACATTTATGCAGGCAATCTCAATTAATCTCATTGGGCCAGGCAGCTAGAAAGAAGGCTATGGGTTAAGAACAATTACTGCCTTCTAGTGACCTAGCTTTGATTGTAAGCATCCACATAGTGGCTCACAAATGTCTTTAATTCCAGTTTAGGGGATCCTATACTTTCATATAAATAGACACATACATGTAAATAACTTTTTAAAGGAAGGGGCTGTATGGGTACACAAACAGACACACATACACAACACATATACATACATACACACATAACACATACACCAACATACACACATATATTCTCACACACACATACACATATGACACACATGTACACATATGTACACACATGCTCATACATGCACACACACACACATAAATGTGCACATGCACAAGATAAGAAAGGAAGTGGAATATCATTGGGAAAAAGGGTTTGATGGGATGAGGAAGATGAAAAGAAAGAATAATGGGAAAACATGATCCAAACATATATTCATATGAAATTGTACAAGAATAAGAAATTTAAAGTGTCCTACCCTTCAAAGCTAAAAAATATAATTCTTTATGTTGAAGAACCAAAGAATGTGTAACCACTTACACCTTGAGTCTTTGTTTATATAATTATTGGTGGCTCAATAAATATAAGAAAGTCAGCAAACAGACATAAGATCCTTTTTCTTGAAGGTTTTGAATACTGGATTTCACATGTAGGTTGCAATGGACCATGGCACTTGGACAGTGTTACAATATATTCACAATATGGCACCAAACCGACAAGGCATATTTTCTAGGCTAGAGTTGCACAGATTCAGAATAGAGAAGCCTCAATTAATCCTTGCATGATGTGACATACATACTTCTCAATGAGATCCTTACACATTTTAAAAGTGGTTTGAATTGGTAATCTTTCAGGGTTAACTTGTATCTTCCAGAAAATTGACCTGGGTGGGTCTGGTGGAACTCAGTTGTACACTTATCACCCAGGATCTTGAGGCAGTGAGGCTGTCAATTTGAGATCAGTCTGTACCATCTAATGAGACAGTAGTTGGCCTGAGCTTGATATGGACATCCTGGCTCAAACCAAAACCAAAACCAAAACAAAGCCTGGCGATGTAGCTCAAAGGAAGAGTAATTTCCTTGAATTTAAAAGAATCTGTGTTCCTTCTCTACTAGAGTAAAGAATGTGGGCCTGTGCATCCAAAAAGCACAAAATTAAAATTTCCTGGATACTACATGCATATTTTCATAAACTAATTTAAAAGTCACCAACAGAAGGCATGTGATATTTTTAAAGCTCTTTTCCATAATTTTATATTTGACTTTTTTCATTACACAAAAATGCATGGCATAAGTTAGTATCAGGGTGAGGAACTTTTGTGGATGTGTCAACTCAGAAGAATCATAAGACATTCAGAAAATAAGTTAGTGCTCTAAAATGTATTAATTAATACTTTTGACTATCCTGACCAGTAAAGATCCTTAGAGAGATATACCCCAATTTCAAATCCAATTAAAATGGTATCCATTACCAAATTAACCCATGTACACTCAATCTTGATATAAAATGACATTGTCTCAAGATACTATTTAATTAATCAAATATGCAGAAATATGTCGAGGCAATTATTAATCTACCTATTCTGCTGTTATATATAAAATTCTTCAAGCTCCTTATATTTAGGAAGTGTTATAGGCTGCTTCAATTCTTCTGTACTTCATTTAACAGATAACACTGAATGATATTCCACCATATGCTTGTTTAAATGCAGTGGAAAATGTTCTTTTCAAAGCATATGGTGATATAATTAGGTGTCTCTGAATATAGCAAGGTTGAAAAGAAAACACCAGAACTAAGTTGAAGGTATTTGCTGTATAAGTATCTATAGATCATATTTTCTGTGCATTATCATTGTCTTCATAAAGTCAATTCTAAGTACTCAAGGATGAGAGCCATCTGCCATCACCCACCGTACAGCCCAGGACCACTTTCCTTCCTCTGCTCTGTGTACGGCTCTGAGACCCCTGTGCCCAGCCTCTTGGAGGAGTGCTGGCATCACTCCAGCTCCACCGGTGTTTGTGTAATGATCTATAGCAGACAGTCTGCTCTTATTCATACATTAGCTACTTGCTTCATGCCACCCAAGGGGTTGTTGTCTGTCAGTTGTCAAAAAGGCCTTCAGTGCCATTTCTTCTTGCTTTGGTATATTCAATGGCTAAAGAGAAGAAAAAAAGAGGAAAGTATATTCTATATGATGATAAGGAAATTGGTTGTAGTCATGAAATCTATAAACTTAAAACAGTAAATGCATTGCTGTTGGGTGTTGTCGTGCCTGTCTATAATCCCTGCCTTTAGGAGTTTGAGGCCATTCTGGTCCACAAAGGATGATCTCATTACATGAATTTTTAAAAAACTTGTTAAGTCCTAAAAAATAAAACATTTTGATTTTAGATGGGTGTGGAGTCATGACACTGTCCACTACTTTATCTAGTTATTTACAAATTTAATTTACCTAAAGATTAAAGACAGTAGGACTTTTCATGTTGCATATTTGAAAAAATAAGCCTTTTTATGAGGACACGAGCACCTTATATTTTGTTGATAACCAAGTCTCATTTTTTGATGTTTCTGATTGTAGTGAATAATGTGTGTTTATATTACCTATATTTGTTTTTGGCCAAATTGATTGCTAATTGATATGGTAAGTTTCACAATTTTAAATACCAATTTATAGTACTTAAGGAGAATTCTTTGACTAATTCACAAGTCTGACCATCAGCAATCAACTGTGGGTTGTACAGCAATACACACAGGTGAGAGAGATACTAAATGTAATGGCTCCTGGTCCTTCATGGGTGTTTTTCTGGCTTCTTTTGTGACATTTTTTTTGTTGCTGAAAATTGAAGAAACGAATCATTATCTCTAACTTTCCCAGCACAGTTCCTTTCTAATCAACTTGTTTTTGTTTTCACCTTTTGTCAGGGGAATACTGACTCCCCAGGCGAATGCTGTAATGAACCAAATCCCATTCCCCAGTGCAGCAGTTTGCAAAGTTTAGAATGCATTAGACTCATCTGGAGACATGGTGAATTGCAGAGTGTTGGGTCCCAGCTTCATAAATTTTGATTCCGTAGGCTCTGCATAGAACTGGAAATCTGCATATTTGATGAATTTGCATGTGATAAAATGTTATTGGTGTTTAATCATGTTTCAAGAACCTCACGACTGTCACAGGAACCATGATCAGCTCTCTTGTCTCCTAGGAGAGGCTGTGAGAATTTCTTGTTGAGGAAGTCCCAGTCAACTCCATGTTTCCCAGGCTCTCCTCTGTTTTCTTTTTGCTACAAGGATATTGGCCACTGATGCTCTTCTGTATGTTTCCACCAAAGCAAAAGAAGTTCATCTTTACTCTCCCCACTAAGCCTCCTGCTCTGGTGTTAAAGTGAGCAACCTGCTTCTCTGCCCCCCACATACTACAGTATTTTCTTTCTTTGATGCTTTTTGTATTCAAGGCTAAGACTCAGAACAATAAGATACTTTTCTGATCTAGCCACAAGACCCCTTCCTTGAGAATAAAGCAAAAGAAGTATTCCTTGGGCAAACTGAAGAATATATATCTTTGAATTCACTTAGAAAATTGTTTGAAAATCATTGTCCACCTGATATTTTATTTCTGAAAGATAAGCAGCCATTTTGTTCTTTGAACTGGTATATTGAGTAAGTCTAACTTGAGAGGTAAGATTTAGGTTAAATTCTGATTTTATGTATTATTAAGATGTGTGACCTAGCATATATTAATTAAGCCTGGTGAGCCTTAGTTTTCCCATTTGTAATGTAGGAATGAAACTTCCTCATGTAGGTAGGTGCATAAAACAATAATAAGACATTTACAGTGATTCCTTAGAGAATGATGTTCTTGACTGTTGGAAACCCTTCCTAACAGTAGTAATATCTTTCTTGATAAATACTGAAATTCAGAAATATCAAGGCCTGCACATGACTTTCTTTTAAGTGAACATTTTGAAGAATGACAGGATTTTTATATTTGACAGTGTCATTTCTTCAGGTTTTGTTCATGGAATATTTATACAAGTGTTGTACATTCTTGGCTCTATGGCCTCTGATACAGAACTATTGATCCTTTGATTAAACACTGACAGTGGCCGACTATTCAGTACTTGAAAACAAATCTTTGCCCACATTATTTAACTTCAGATGACTCTGAAGGTCTGATACCAACTCCACAATTTACTGAAATCTCAAACATTTACTTACTTGTGTTCAGAATATGCTAATCTATACCTTTCCTCTTTGATGACATAAACTAGAACAGAAATAAATGAGTTTTAAAGATTAGATTGATTCATAAAGCATGCACTTTGTAAACACTGGAATAAGAGATAGCTGGGTTATTTCTGTGAATCAAAATTGGGTCCATATCTGTTTAGTTGGAGAAGACTTTTCCAGGTCCGGTAACCAGTCATAAGTGACTCATAGGTTTGGTCAATAAGTTGAGTGTGACATAATGGGTAGAAATTATAAAAATTCATAAAAAATTCATAAAAAATTAAACACTTCTTCTGCTTCCTTCTGTCATTGCGAACCACAGTGTGACTATGGAATAGTGAGTAGTGTTGATCCCACAGATGAAGATAGGGCATGGCTAGAGAGGATAAGGAGCAGTACAAAGAGACTCTGTGTTCTGGTATAACATTTTAGGATATTGTGACTTTGCCAATTTTGAAGTGTTTTCCTTTGGATTGTTAATAAATGAAAAACTTCTGCTATATTTCTGCAACTATATTTAAAACTCTTTTGTGAGTGATTCCACTTATACTTCCCCAGTGACTCCTCCTTTATTAGGTACACTGTTCCACCTGAGTGGGTTGCATGAAATCCACTAAATTCAAGAACCTCCCCCTTGAACAGGAGGGACAAAGTAGGCAAAAATGGAAGCAGATATTCCTGACAATGTATACCAAAGGAGAAAGATACTACTTGAAAACAACGGTATGAAAGCAATCAGGATGTGAAGTGAATGAATAAAAAATATGTAGGTGAAAAAAAAAAAAAAAGAAAGCTATAGCTTCTAATAGCAACTTAGTCCTAATCGAGCTAAAGATTAACAATAATTACTTTAGTCGATAACTTTATGTTGTAGTATGTTATGTTTATAGTGTTGACAAGCTTAGTGGCATAAAAGACTAACCAAACAGGAATTATGTAGTTTTTATCACATGATTTTGGGGATAAATCTGAATTTAGCTAGGTGTTTGATACCTGGAAACTCTCTGCAGTGGTGGTGTAGATGGAACTATGACTGGACCATGTCTACGTCAGTCCTTCTTCTGCTTGGAGGAGGAGGTTGATACAGACTTAGCTGGGGATGTTGGCCCAAAACTGTATGTCTTTTGAATGAGCCCTACATTTTTATTCATTGCAGAAGGTACTGTCTAAAAATATCCAAGTAGAAATTGTATTCACTAAAAAGGTTTTGCTTTCAAAAATTGTTGTGCATTGGTGCTGTGCCTGTATATTTGTTTGTGTCCTACTTGTATGCCTGATGCCCACAGAAACCGGAAAAGGGTGTTGGATACCTAGAACTGGAGTTGCAGATGAATGCAAATTATCATGTGAGTACTGGGAATTTAATCTTGTGGAACAGTGACCATCAAGGACATGGAAAAAACACAGCAATGATATTCATAAACTGTCTTCTAGAGTCATGTCATTTAATTGTTGACATGAATGCTGCTTACACTGGAGCATGTGTGTGAGATGTGTTTTCCTGTGTAAAGTACCAGGGTTCCTTTCAAGAGCACATATGGGATGTGAGTCTCTTTCTCTCTTTTTTTCTTTGTTTATTTAAAAAAAGGAATCTATTAACTTAGTAGAGTTTTAACTTTCACCATTTCAGAAGCAAAAAATGTCATCAGATAGCATCTTGGGCCTATGTGAAAACTTCCTCCATCTTACTGTACCTGCTTATCAGGGTTATAGGGCTATTTGTAGCCCTGTTGTCAAGTAATATCTCTCATCATACACCCTTGGCCCAGGACAGCACCTGCCCCCACTTTGTGTAGAACAGAAGGGATGTACTGTCTCCTTTCATTTTGCAAAGTCCTGTTCTAAAAGTTCAGGACCTAGTTATTGAAATCAGGCACAGTTGTAAGCAAAATTCCTTCAGTGAAACTCCATCAACTAAACAAATGCATAGCAGGATGTCCCAGAGGGTCCCAAAACAATATAAGCAATTGACACTGCTGTTGGCTGTTTACCAGCACTCATTGCTCAGATACTTTGCCAAAGATGCCAAACACTATGGTCACAGGCTGTAAAGAAATCCTAAGAATTGGACTAAAAACTTCCTGTGAGATTTCTAGGCAAGAATTATACTCAATAGTGCTAATCAGCTATGGATCTTGTGTAAAATGCTTACAGTTCATTATAGATGAGTCTACTGTTGTAAAAGTGGCAAGTCTCTTAGTCACTTATTGTGTAGAGTGATGGTTGTCAACTTGACTACATCTGGAATCTGGAAATGGAAGGCATACCTATTAGGTTTTTTTTTATTTGTTTGTTTTTGTTTGTGGGTGGAGCCACTTTCACTCTGGACTTTTGTGATAGGAAGAACACACTTTGGACCATGATCTTGCGATATGAAGACACACCTTTAATCTGTGCCATACCTTTGCTGGAAGCCTATGTAAGGACATGGAAGACAGAAGCTCTTGCTCTTTGTCTGCTTGCTCTTGCCTTGTTAACAAGTCCATTACTTTACTGGCCTTTGAGCCTACTTTGCAATTTCAGGATGTATTGAAGACAAGCTGAGACATCCAGCCTCAAGGACCGAGCAACTTCTAGAGTGGACTTTCCATTCATAGCCAGCCATTGTTGGATTAGCTGGATCACAGCCTGTAAATCATTCTAATAACCCCCTGCAGTCTCTCTCCTTCTGCCCTTTCCATTCTATCTATCTTCTTTCTCTATCATCATCTTTTATTATCTATCCATCCATCATCATACCATCTCATCTATCTATCTATCTATCTATCTATCTATCTACTATCTATTATCTGTGTGTGTATATTAATATTCCCTCTCCCTCATTCCTCTCCTCTCTCTCTCTCTCTCCTATATATAAATATATATATATATATATATATTATTTTTACTCATTTGTTCAGAGATCCCTGAATAATACAGATAGCAAACTCCTTTTCCTTTCTGACTAGCTTTGATGCCTATTCCATAGGAGAGAATTCACATAAAAAAGTTTGGAGGAACAGCTTACCTCAGGGAAGAGAACACCAATTGGTTATTAAATACCAAATTGTCAGCCCTACAGACATATATCTACAAATAACACTTAATGGACTGATCAGGTTATATCCATATATTTAGGAAAACACACACACACAACACACACACACAACACCACACACACACACACACACACACTACACCATCAGTTAAAGAAAATTAGGCTATGAATTTGAAAGAGGGATTACATGGAAGTGTTTAGGGAAAGTAAAAGGAAGTGGATATGATATAATCATACTAATAATAGCAAAACCTTAAATATTTTAAAAACATCCCATACCTGGAGATCACAGGCACTAGGGAACCCATTGCTGTTGTTTTTGGTAAATAGACTTGATATGCCTAATAAATCACCCTGTAAATACCATATTGATACCTATACATCAGCACTGCTCTCAACTTTTGGCAGACAAGCTTCTCTTTGCAGTCTACTACAGAATGGGAAATTGCTTGAAGTGCTGAGACTGCTGAACGTTTTTTAAAATGAAACATCTATATTACCCCCTGCAAGGCTCAGGGAACGTCATAGAAGAAGGGACAGAATAATGTAAGCCCTGGAGAATGGTTGGAGAAAGGTTTTAGATGCTGACTTCTGGGCACAATATATCTTGAGCTCAGGAAGCTGTGATTACCTGCACAAGATCTGCACAATGATTGGATTTAAAATCTGATCATGGAAGGAAGCTGTCTTATAGAACCCAATCCTCTTTGAAGATTTTCATGCTTTAGTGGTGGACAGGGAAGGGAGAAATATTTTCTTCAGTGGTGAGGCACTGATAAGATACTCAATTTCTTTAAACAAGTGTTACCCATACTCCTAAAAACTCATTTGATTCCACCTTTCTCCCTTTCTCTCCTCTCTCCTTTTCTTTCTCTTCTCTCTTCCCTTCTCTCTCTCTCTCATCTCTCTCTCTCTCCTCCTCTCTCTCTCACAACACACACACACACACACACACAACATACACACACACACATTCATAAATATATGGAATTTAGGAGGCCTTTCTAGGAATAAGAAGGGGATTAGCAAGAGTTTGAAAGGGGAGAGGGAGAGAGAGTAACATGAAGAGAGGCATGGTGAAGATACATTATAGATTGTATGAAAATATAATAAATCAATCACATCAGTATGTATAATTCATATACACTAATAAAAACATAGGAAAAGACCAGGGTCTTCCTCCTAATCCTCAGAATACAATAGTGGTACAGCACACAAAGGAGAATATCAATGATACTGCCATCATTGATGGCCAAATATTTCTCCATCTTAGATGAGGACTCGAGCACATCTGATAGCAACATGTTCTAGGTTCTTACTCTACACTCTTCAGTTTTCCATTCCTCAAGAAAACCTAGCCTTGCCATTCAGGACAAGGAAGACTGTACTTCCTGTCATATACAATGGCAGAAGTTCTGAGCCATCTTTTATTAAGTACTCACCTGAAATTTTAAATCTAACATGCCAGTGGCTTTGCCAGATATGCTCTAAATGTTGACATTTTGTTTAACACTGGACTGCATTTATGCTGCTGATGCCACAGCTTGTGATAGAGCTAAAGTAACCTTACTGCTTAGGCTATAGTTGTTGTAACATTATAGAACAATGTGTGACTCTGGTGTTTAAGGTAATGACACTGCAAATAGCTCTACTGTTCTGCCAGTAGTATAAAAGTATGTTTATGGGGATTGCATAGTTTATGATATTTGATAATGACAAAATACTTTCTCATGTGATTTAAGAACATTTTCCTTCTACTTATAATAAAAGAGCTTTCTGTAAACAAGTACAATGTACTACATCGCCCCTAGCGTCATACTACATTTGGTTTTCTTTGAGGTCCTGGGATAGAAACTAAGGACCTCACACACACTGAGTAGATGCTGTTCAAGGAGCTATTGCTCCAGCCCTACAGGTCTTGATTAAATCATTTTCTTTTCTGTTTGACTTAATGAATCAAGTGCTGTTTACTACATCTTAGGGGAACTGGCTGAACTGTCTCTTATACCATGTAGTCTAGATGTGCAGTAAGCTTTATCATAAGGTTTAGTGTATGCTGCTGTTTTGCATACAGGTGAAATTAACTCATGATGAAATCACCTAATAACAGTTTTTAGATGGTATCCCCACAGTTAAGCAAAACACAATCTAATTTTCTTACAGGGCTTTCTTTTGTGTTTTACTGTATCAGACTATAAGCCTGAGACACATACACCCTCTAAGTTTTTTATTTTAAGTCCTTCTCAAACATGGACTCAATATGAGGCTATTGGATACTTATCTTTGGGATTCTTACAGTACAGTTATTTAACTGAGAGGATCTTCAAAGTACCCCCTCTTATTCCTGAAGAGCTTTCCATGTGACTCAGTGGGTCCAGATGCTGCCACTTCAAATCCTTCTAAAGCTTTTAACATCGCTGTCCTCTGTTGCATTTTAAACCCTCATTTTCCTGATAGTGACAGGGCTATCATTTCTGTCCAGGTGCTACTTTAAATTTTGATTCCCTAATTGTTTAAAGAGCCCATAAAAGTGAGAAGGAGCAGGGAAGGGGTGCAGGAGTTGGGGTGAGGGGAAAGGTTGGAGGGAGTGAATTATGTCAATACAGTATTTACATAAGATGTAAATTTTCAAAAAATAAAAATGTTAAACAGTAATAACAACAAAATTGGTAATGGTTTCCACAATGTTATGAATATGCTATACTAAAACTTACTGAATTATGTAAATGGGAAAAACTGCATGCTATGTGAATTATTTATCAATAGAGATTTTTTTTTTAAAAGGCTGTGAATGAGAAATCCTTTTGATTTTCACACTCAGCAAGTCTTGGCTGCTGTGTATCTAGCAGCTTATTCTTCAGCTTGGCTCGGCCTCTGGCCATTTTTCCTAAGAATGGAGAAGCAGATACCACTTCAGCAGTCTGCCTCACATCTCAGCTAGAG
This sequence comes from Mastomys natalensis, assembly GCA_021653895.1. Taxonomy (NCBI): domain Eukaryota; kingdom Metazoa; phylum Chordata; class Mammalia; order Rodentia; family Muridae; genus Mastomys; species Mastomys natalensis. The sequence goes on from JAJTUV010004367.1 coordinate 15,831, forward strand.
CTTCTGACCATCAGATCCACATTCTCTGTTCCACATTGCTATAGCCTATAGTGTTGTCAGATTTCATGCTTCACCACCCAAGTACACCTTGTTTTCTCATTTTCCTTGACAGATTCCTTAGTTTCCTTGATACCACTTTAGGTACCCTCAGCTTCCATTGATATATTTCTGGAAGCTCATTAAGCCCTACCAACAGATATTCTTCACTTTTACTTACCTCTGTGTCCCAAGGGCAGTGATTTACCTTAAGGTTTTTTCAACATCAGCATCCTTCTTCCAGGTGCCTGAAGCTTTCTTTCACTATTACACCCTAAGGAGGTTACTAGAGCTAGGCCCAGACCAGTCTTCAGAAGCCATGCTACAGCCAGTGTCTACTCTTAAGAAACAAACAACTCTAAGGTACAACACTGAAGAAGGTCACTGTAGACTCATTTTTAGCCACATGGTTTTGAGGTCTGTTGGCTCAGGTAGTGTGTTTAATTGCTGTAAGAACACCATCACTAAAGGCAACTCTTATAAAGAAAAATTTAAATGTGACTGCCTTAGAGTTTCAGGGGTTTAAGTCCTTACCATCAAAGGTGGGAAGCAGGAAGCATGCAGGCAGAAATGATGCTGGGGAGCTAGAGGTTCCACATCTTGATCAGCAGGCAGCAGAATGGGAGACTGTGGGCCCACTGGGCATATCTTGAGCAAAGGAAACTTTAAACTTGATACCAAGACACTCACTTCCACCAACAAGGGTACATCTACTCCTCCAAAAAGACCACACCTCCTAATGGTGCCACTCTCTTATGGTCCTCTATGAATTCAAACATGTGTGTCCCACTGGGGTGGTGGGGAGATGCCTATTCAAACCACCACGTTCCACTCACTGACTTCCATAGGCCTTGTAAGCCATAACATAGTGCAAAAAATTCATGTAGTCAACTTTAAAGGGCCCCATAGTCTATAAAGAATTTGAACAATTTTTTAAAAAGCCCAAAATTCAAAGTCTTTTTGGAGATTCATTTTAAATCAAAAAATAAATAATAAAAAAAACAGATCACATACTCCCACACTAATGAAACAGGACATACTGTTTCCAAAACACAGGAAAGGGTGCTAGTGAGGACATATTGGCCAAAGTTGAGGCTGAAAAACCAGCCAACAAACTTAAACCCCTTCATTTCTATGACTGATGTCAAAATATTCTTCAGATTTCTAACTCCTTTTTAGAATCTTTCTTACTGTAACACAATTCTTTTTCCTTGGATTGGTCCTCTTACCTTTTAGCAATTTTTTCCCAGGAGGTATTCCATGCTCGGCATCTCTAACATTTTGGGATCCCAAAGGTAATTACAGGCTTCAACTTCAAAGAGTCACAGAATAGACTTTCACAGCTTCACAAATTGCATCTCTGGGTCTCCATGCAGGGGTTCTCCTGTGACATGTCTGGCCTCAGTGAATTTTTGTTAGCCTCAGAGGGATATTCCATAACCTCTTTTCCTCTGTTCTTGACTCTAAAGCCAGAGCCATGAGGTGGAATCTTCTAAGTTCTGTTGCTTGCGGGGCTGGAATATGGCCGCCCTTTTCTATTACATCTGTATCAACTTTCTGTTTTCAATGATTCCTTCACTGCCCAAGTTTGGATGTCCTTGAACTTGTTCTGTAGACTGATCCACATGACTCTTGTCTCAGTGCTGGGATTAAAGGCATGTACCACCATGTCTAAACCTAAGTTTTTCTTTAATTCTTTTCACAAGATAGAAGCTTTGCTGGGTGGGATCTTGCCTTGAGGTCATTAATCCCTTAATTCAATTCAATATCTTTAATCTCTTTTTTCCTAAAACACCAGATTTTTATCTCCATTCCACTTTCTGGTACCCCCTTTAATCCTGAACCACATAAACTCATATCTTTTCTTCCCCATCTGCTCTTTCTCATCAACATGCTCTTCATAAGAGTGAACTACAGGACAGAGTTTTACGCTAGACTGTTTATGCTAGACTTTGCCAATGCAATTTATCTAAATCTCTCCATTTCAGCCTCAGGAAGACTCTTCATATAAGGGCAAAGAGCAGCCACATTATTCACCAAAATATCACAAGAATGATCTCTAAGTAAAATACTGAATTTCTCTCGCCTGAAATGTCTTGAGCCAGACCCCCCACAGTTTAAATCATGCTCAGTACCAGTGTCTACAAGCATAGTTTATTAAGTGCCATTTAAAGCATTTCACTGCTTTCCTAACCCAAAGTCCCAAAGTCTATATTCCTTCAAACAAAAAAAAATGGTCAGGTCTTTCACAGCAATATCCCATTGCTGGTACCAATTTCTCTCTTAGTAAGGGTTTCATTGCTGTGAAGACACCATAAACACCATAGCAATTCTTATAAAAGAAACATTTAGTTGGGGTGACTTATAGTGTCCAAAGGTTAAGTCCATTTTCATCATGTGGGAATAATGACCAGTCTGAAGGCAGACATGTTGCTGAAGAGCCAAGAGTTCTATATCTTGATCAGAAGACAGCAAAATGAAGCTGTGGGCCTACTGTGTGAGTATAGGAAGCCTCAAAGTCTGCCTCCAGTGTGACACACTTCATCCAACAAGGCCATATCTCTTAATAGTGGCATTCATTATGGGTCTAGCATTTAAATAATGAGACTATGGGGATCATACCTAGACAAACCACCATAGGTTGTCATTTATCACTTGGACCAGGGTTTGGACCAGGCTGTAATAGAGTCTCATGGTTGCTGATATTTGTTTGCCCTTTGCTTCTGCTGTTTTGTTTAGTATAATAACTTTTCCTCATCTCCTGCTATTGGTATCTATTCATCCAGGTAGAGTCATCTTAAATGCCACTATTTCCCTAATGCTTTGCTGAGCTAGCATTTGAATTTAATTCTCATTCTTTCTAACTTCCTTTTTTCTTCTTTTGTGAATCTGCATAGTGAATTAGTACTAGAGAAAATATTAGCCTTATCTTATTACTCTAATGAGGTAGGCATTTCCTGAAGGTAAAAGCCTTGGTTAGCATACTTTACTTCCGGAGTATCTTAAGGCAACAGTTGCCCAGACATGTTTTTAAAAGAATGAAGTTGGGTACTAAGTTACAGATTTGATAGTTTAGTGATACATCTGCAGGAAATGTGCTGCAGGATAGCACTGGTGACCTTCCTCTTTGATTTTTGAGCTTTTGTGTCACTTTTATATTACATAATGCTGCTCTGTAATATATACAATACATAGTGTATGACAAATAGAATATGGCTCAAAATTTAAAACTAGGTCAAAAAGGCAATGCAATACCTAGTCTACTTTGCAGTCACATACAGTCACCTGGAGAATCAAATGGCAGTTTTTCTATATATATACTTGTAGGAAACCAATCCTGATATGACCATAGCTATCTAGGTTATAAGCATGTTCATTTTTTCTTCTCGGCAACTTTCTGGTAGGTATTTCAAACACTATATGGCAAAAATGTTGGAAGTATCCAATGGGACTAGGCTCTACATCTCTACCATTTGATCTGTTGTAGTTTTTTTTGTAACGGTCTCTGTTTTATCAAAAACATATTTTATTTTTGATAGGAGGTGTCTTAGTTTTTCTAACTTTGTGATATGACACCATGACTAAGGCAGCTCAGACAGAACATATTTAGGCCCAAGTCTCAAGAGCTTTATAGTCTGTGACAATCATGGTCAGAAGCATAGCAAAATTAGACAGCCATGGCACTGGAGAAGGAACCCTAGGGCTTATATATTTTTGAAGATGTTTTCTTTTTTTCTATTATATCTTTCTTGCATTTTTTTAAAGTAAAAAAATCAGGTGTTCGCAGTTGTGTGGATTTTGTCTTAGTTTTTGATTCAATTCCATCAATCAACCAGTCTTTTTTTATGCTATACCATGTGGAATTATATCTCTGCAGTACAGCTTGACCTCAGAGATGGTGATACCTTTGAAGTTCTTTTATTGTACAGGATGGGTTTGACTGTCTTAGGGTTTTTTTCCATGTAAAGATGAGAATTTCAAAGTTTGTAAAGAGTTGTCTGGGAATTTTGTTGGGGAGTGGATTGAATCTGTAGATTACTTTTTACCAGGATGGCCATTTTTATTATGTTAATCCTACCATCTACAAGTGTGGGAGATATTTCCATCCTCTGATATCTTCTTCATCTTCTTTCTTCAAGACTTGAAGTTTTTATGATACAAGTCTTTTACTTGCTTGGTTAGAGTTACTTCAGGATCGTTTAATTATTTGAGTCTGTTGTGAAAGGTGTTGTTTTCCTTGATTTCATTCTCAGTCCATTTATCATTTGTATATAGGAGGACACTGAGTTCTATGAATTGAGCCACTTCTCTGAAGGTGGATTTAGCTGTAAAATTACCTGATAGAATTTTTTTTTGACAGTCTGAAGTTTTTATTCAGCGGGTCTCTGTGTACTAGAAGGTGTTGGGCCTCTGGTGGTGAAGCGTGGCTTGTGCTGGCGCAGCAACATGCGGTGGGGCAGTGGGAATTTGATCTTGGAGTCGTGGAACTGCTTGACAGCTGGCCGGTGGCACTTGCCAGCTGCAATCTCTTCCACCTTCATGATCTGGATGGAGTGTGCGTGAGCACACTGTCGGGCACCCATGTCGCGGTAGCACTGTGTGACCGCGCCAGCAGTGGTCAGGTCCCGGTACTTTCGGTACATGTTGTGTGTGCCGTAACGCAGCCAGATGCTGAAGTTTCTTCACACCGAGGGGTGACTTCTCAAACACCTGCCCGCAATACACAATCTCCCCAGATGACTTCTTCATCTTCTTCAGCTGTGACACAAAGTACCAAAAGCGGACTTGGCCACCACATGGTTGGGTGCAAAGATTCGCATATGGTACAGTGGCAGTGTGTGGCATTTGGGGTTGGCAAGCAGCGCCCCACCACCTTGTATTCCCGAAGCGTGCACGATGCCTTCATGGCACTGTGTACTCGTTCACCACCACTCACAAAAGGCCTGATAGAATTTTTAAGGTTGCATACATATACATCATATACATATACATATACAATACATATACATATCATCATATCTGTCAATAGCAATATTTTGACATTTTTCTTCTAATTTATATAGTCTTGATATCCTTCAGTTGTCTTATTGATGTAGTTAAAATTTCAAATCCTATATTGAATAGATATGGAGAGAGTGGACAGCTTTGTCCCTGATTTTAGTGGAATCACTTAGAGTGTCTCTCAATTTTTTGATGTTGGCTATAGGCTTGCTGTAAATGTTCTGCATTATGTTGAGGTATTCATTCACCTCTAATTCGGTCCAGGATTTTACCAAGAAGGATGTTTGATTTTGTCAGAACTTTTCTTGGTATCTAATGAGATGACACTGTGGTATTTTTCTTTCACTTTGTTGATATAGTTGATTACCTTGGCAGATTTTTGTATGTTGAACCATTCCTACATCTCTGGGATGTAACCTATTTGAATTATGGTTTGAATTCTAAATTTAGACGATAGAATAGCTATATCAATCTTGTTTCTTTGGCCCATTTGCTTAGGACATCCTTTCTCAACCCTTTACCCTGATATAATATTTATCTTTGATGTTGAGATGTATTTCTTGTATACAGCAGAAAGATGTGTTGTAGAAATTATTAGTCCAATCCAGGATTTCTACCTTACCTTTAATCATTTAGTTCTGGGATAAAAGAGATCCACATTCTGTAAGTTCGAAGTCAGCCTTGTCTATGAAGTGAATTTCAAGACAGCCAAAGCTACACACAGAAAATTGTCTTGAAAACCCAAAAGACATACACCACCTTAATTTACAGAAAACCTTACTTGGCACAAGAGCTGGACAGATATCTATCCTTTATGGTATTAAAATCTATTTTTCTATTTATAAACCCTGAGTTATTACAT
>JAJTUV010004368.1:0-21229 GCA_021653895.1 Mastomys natalensis
CCTTAGGTTTGGTCTTCTCATTGCATCTTGGATTTCCTGAATGTTCTGTGTTAGGAGCTTTTTGCATTTTGCATTTTCTTTGACTGTTGTGTCGAGGTTTTCCATGGTATCTTCCGTGCATGAGATTCTCTCTTCTATCTCTTGTATTCTGTTGGTGATGCTTGCATCTATGACTCCTGATCTCTTTCCTATGTTTTCTATCTCCACAGTAGTCTCCCTTTGAGATTTCTTTATTGTTTCTATTTCCAGTTTTAGATCCTGGATGGTTTTGTTCAATTCCTTCACCTGTTTTGTTGTGTTTTCTTGAAATTCTTTAAAGGATTTTTGTGTTTCCTCTTTAAGGGCTTCTACCTGTTTACCTGTGTTCTCTTTCAATTCTTTAAAGGATTTTTGTGTTTCCTCTTTGAGGGCTTCTACCTGTTTACCTGTGTTCTCCTGTATTACTTTAAGGGAGTTACTTATGTCCTTCTTAAAATCCTCCATCATCATCATGAGAAGTGATTTTAATTCTGAGTCCTGTTTTTCCTGTGTGATGGAGTATCCAGGGCTTGCTATGGTGGGAGAACTGGGTTCTGATGATGTCAGGTAACTTTGGTTTCTGTTGCTTGTGTTCTTTCGCTTGCCTTTCGCCATCTGGTTGACTCTAGTGTTACCTGTGCTCACTGTGTCTGACTGGAGTCTGTCTTTCCAGTTATCTTGCTTGTGTCAGATCTCCTCGGATTCCAGATGTCTCTGTGTTCCTGTGATCCTAAGTTCCTTCTGCTCTGGATGCAATAGGTCTTCTAGGATGTCTCAGGATTCGATGTTTCCACAGGCGCAGACCAACTAAGTGTCCTCCTCCGCTCTGTGTGCAGTGGGTCCCCCTAGGATGTATCAGGATCTGGTGTTTCCACGGGAGCAGACCAGCAACGGGCCCGCCGCAGGCCAAAGGACCAGGGTCTGGGCGCACGGGAAGTTATAGTCCGGAGGGGCGGGCTTTGGGTGCCTGCTAGTTCCCTAAACCCCACCTGGCTCCCGGCTGTAACTCCGGGCCTTGGGCTAGTGGGCAAGGTGACTTACCCTCCGCTCTGTGTGCAGTGGGTCCCCCTAGGATGACTCAGGATCCTATGTTTCCACAGGAGCAGACCAGCAAGGGGTCCACCGCAGGCCAAAGGACCAGGGTCCGGGCGCACGGGAAGTTATAGTCCGGAGGGGCGGGCTTTGGGTGCCTGCTAGTTCCCCAAACCCCACCTGGCTCCCGGCTGTAACTCCGGGCCTTGGGCTAGTGGGCAAGGTGACTTACCCTCCGCTCTGTGTGCCGTGGGTTCCCCTAGGATGACTCAGGATCCTGTGTTTCCACAGGAGCAGACCAGCAAGGGGCCCGCCGCAGGCCAAAGGACCAGGGTCCGGGCGCACGGGAAGTTATAGTCCGGAGGGGCGGGCTTTGGGTGCCTGCTAGTTCCCCAAACCCCACCTGGCTCCCGGCTGTAACTCCAGGCCTTGGGCTAGTGGGCAAGGTGACTTACCCTCCGCTCTGTGTGCAGTGGGTCCCCCTAGGATGACTCAGGATCCTATGTTTCCACAGGAGCAGACCAGCAAGGGGCCCGCCGCAGGCCAAAGGCATCCCTCACCATTTCTATCTCAGACTCCCATAATAATAGGAGGGGCCTGCTATCAAACTATATTTATATATTATATATAAATGTATACATATATATATATATATATATATATATATATATACATATATATCCTTAAATACATATATTTATATACATGTATGGGTACATACGTAAATATAATTTATTTATATGAATAAATGCATACATACATATACAAATACACACACACATATATACATATGTATATATGTATATATGTGTCTGTATATTAGTGTAAGTCTTACAAGGGAGTGAAACATTTGTATGTTAAAAACTTTAAAACATTGAAGAAAGAATTTCAAGAAGATATCAGAAGATGAAAAGATCTCCCATGCTCATGGATCAGTTGGATTAACATGGTAAAAATGACCACTCTACATATGAGCAGGGAGGCCTAGTTCCAGCTTGTGTTCTTTGTTTGGTGGTTCAGACTCTGAGAACCCCAAGCATACAGGTTATTTGACTATGTTGGTCTTCCTGTGGACTTCCTAATCCTATTTGGGACCTGCAATCCTTCCTCCTATTCTTCCATAGAGTCCCTGAGCTCCATCCACTGTTTGGCTGTAGGTGTCTGTATATGTCTCAGTCAGCTTCTGGGTGGACTCTGTCAGAGGACAACATGCTTCTGTCTACAAACATAAGGAGTATAATTAATAGTGTTAGAAATTGGTGCCTGCCCATGGCATGGGTCTCAAGTTGAGGCCCTTATTGGTTGGCCATCTCCTCAGTTTCTGCTCCCTCCCTTGTGCCTGCATTTCTTGTAGACAGGATAGATTTTGGGTTGAAAGTTTTGTGGGCGAGTTGGTGTGTCTGTCAGTCAAGTGGGGTTTCTGTCTGGCTATAAGATATGGTCTCTTCAGGTTCCATATCACCAATGTTGTTAGTCACAGCTAAGATCACCCTCATTGACTCTTGAGTGCCTCTTAACCCAGGTCTCAGTCTAGTCCAAGAGATGGCCCCACATCCTCAACCCTGTCAGTTGCAGATGTACTCCCAGCTCATATGTAGCAAATGGCAGCTTGACCTTCATGTGGTTCCTGAATAACTGGAACAGGAGTTATCCCAAAATCTGTTGCCTGTAGCTGGGCAGTCTTGCCTGGTCTCAGTGGGAAAGGAAGCATGACACTCACAGAGACTTGTAGTGGCAGGGTTGGCTGGAAACCCAGGGGGCCCACATCCACTCAGAGAAGAGTAGGGGAGATGGGGGAAGGAATGTGGGAGGGGCTTCTCAGAAAGGGGCAGTAAGCAGGATGTAAAGTGAATGTGTAAAAAAAAATTAAATTGATTTTTAAAAGAGAGATGTGCCAAGAAATTAGACTACACTGAAATAATAAATTAATTTAAACAGATCTTTGGTGAAAGCAACACTACTCACTTCAGAACAAGTACATATAAACAATGAAAATGTACATTTATTTTAATGACTATATATCTCTTTAAGACATTTATAAAAGTAAAGTAACATTATTCAATATTTAAATTCAAAAAAGACAGTTAACAAGACCAAAAAAAGCTTAGGAAAATAAAGCAATTATAGGCCATGTACATTTCTATACAGATATCATTTATACATATATCAAAATAAATCAAAAATAAAGACTTATAACAACTTGATGCATAATTTTAAGATATTTTAAAAATGGATATGAAACTCAAAATGAACTTTATATTAAAACCCTTGGCATGTTTCAGGGAAAAACTAGAATGAAATTGTTAAGCTATAATTAGAAGGAATGAATATCTGCAGGCATTGAAATACTAAAATTATTATGAGAAAATATGTTCCACAATAGCATGAAAATAATTTTTCAAAGTAGGAGAAAATGTATGATATTAATTTGGATATAAAATTTTGAAATAAGGAACATAGATATGAAATAATTAGGCAACCATTGAAGATATTGACCATCAAAATTTATTAGGACAACTATGGCAAGAAGTTTTTAATCAATTCAATGTATATTTAATTTGGTGGTATACATTTTTAACTGCAGTTCTGCTGGGTTTATTTATTCAGCAGAATGAAGTTTTACAATTGTAATACACAGCTATGAAAATGTTGTTACATACAAGCAAAAATGAAAATGTATATTGACTTTTACATTTATCTTAAAAAGATATATAAATCACTAAAAATAAAATTTAATATCCAAAACTTGGAGATGCCTTTGATTGATCATTCCACAAATGATTGATAGTGTTGCTTTTAGTTGACTTTGCAGTTTGAAGGAAAATGAAAGTCAATGCCAGGCTATTTTTCTCAGCAATGTCCTCCTCAAAGCATTTTTTACCTCTGTGTTCCTTAAGCTATAAATCAGAGGATTCAACATTGGGATGATAAGTGTGTAGAACACAGCTACAATCTTGCTTTTTTTTGGTGAGGAAATGGACCCAGGCTGGGCATACATGAAGAACACAGTTCCATAGAATAAACTCACCACTGCTATATGAGAGCCACAGGTAGAGAAAGTCTTACTCCTACCATGGGTGGATGGGATCTTCAGGACAGTGGAAAGGATGAAAGCATAGGAAACCACAATTATGGATATGGTGGAGATGATGATGAGAGCAGAGAGAACAAACAGCACAATCTCATTCACAAAGGTGTCAACACATGAGATCTTGATCAGAGCTGGGACATCACAGAAAAAGTGGTCCAGCCTGTTTTCTCCACAGAAACGCAAGCTGAAGGTGAATCCTGTTTGTATCATGGAGTTGATGCATCCACAGATATAGGAGCCAGCCACCAAACGAATACAAGCTGGCTGAGACATATGGATTGTATATAGGAAAGGGGAGCAAATGGCTGAGAAACGATCATATGCCATCACAGCCAAAAGGAAACCTTCTGTTCCAACAAAAAGAGCAAAGAAAAAGAACTGTGTTGCACATTCATTGTATGAAATTTTCTTTTCCTTGGAGAAAAAAGTAGCTAGAGTTTTGGGTGCAATGACTGTGGAATAGCAGAGATCTAAAAAGGATAAATTTTGGAGAAAGAAATACATTGGTGTATGAAGTCTGGAGTCTATTTTAATGACAGTTAACATGCTGATGTTTCCCAATACAATGACCAGATAGATAAGCAAGAACAGTAAGAATAGAGGAACTCGTGCTTCTGGAGATGTCCAGAATCCCAGCAGAATAAAGTCTGTCAGCTCAGTATAGTTCCTGCTCTGCTCCGGTTTCATAACTGAGATAGATCTATCTGAGAAAACAGATCACAGAGTAGTGTGGTCAACTTGTGGTTCCTATTGAGGGAGGGGAAATGCTAATAATGTTAATTGATGCTTTTTCAGCTCTTTTTTCCCTTGGCTTAGCTAATGTATTGCAAAAATTAATCCATTCATTAGCTCTAAGATCAAAAGTCCCTACATAAAGTCAGGCATGTTATTGGGAGACGCATATGAAAGTTTGAGATGCTTTATGAACTTTCACTACATCAAAATCCATCTCTTTCCAATGGGAGATTCTAATACCTGCTGTATGGGTGGTTGTGAGAATTACATGAGACACAGCATGAAGCAGTAGTATTTGAAGTGACCCAAACCTATTAAAAATGTAATAGTAACCAAATGCTTAAACACATACACATACAGTCCTTTGAAATTTAGAAATAAGAAATTGAGTGAAATTCTCCACCACAAAATGCAGTTATTTTGGTTCTTTTGAAAGGGCATGACATCTGAAATGTAAATAAATAAATATATCCAATTAAAAAAACATTAATGAAGAAAAACCTCTAAATTTGAAAGGGAGCAAGGAAGGATATCTGCAATACTTTGGAGGAAGGAAACAGAAGCAGAAATTATCTAATTATATTATAATCTCAAAAATAAAGAAATAAAGAACATTGTTGTAAGCACATAAAGACCTTGGGACACAGGGGTTTGCAGTATCACAAGGTGAAGTACCAGCCTGGAAGAATATCATCCAAGTGAAAACTCAGCTTTGTGTCCTCTGTACTAGCCTTATACCGTTAACTTCTGTTTTCTGCATTGTTTTCTGCTCATCCATGAATGTCAGTGGCTTCCTTTGGGGTAGCCATATTCCAGCATCTCTTTTCTCTTACTATTTTAGACATATAAATTATTTGTTTAGTTTAAAACTCATTCATGGCTGACATTTATAATAAGTTTCCCCAACAAGAAATATTTCCTCATGTAATTCTATAGTAAATATAAACAGTTACTATCAAATATCAGAAAGTACCCAAATAAAAAAATAATGATTAAAATTCCTTAAAACTTAAAACTTAAAACTAATTAGAAGAATGGATTTTATAATCCTGGCTAACTCCCTGGCAATTAATTTCAGATCTACAAAAGCAGTTTATTTTCTTTGAGGAACTTAATGAACCTTGAACTTGTACATTTTTATTTCAAAATCCCATACAATTAAAAATAAAACAGAGACAGAAGAATTCAAAGTGGCTTAGCTTCTGTCATACCTCTGAAGGACAAAAGATCTTGTCCATAAAATTATGATGTTTTAAATCTTATTAATTTGTTTCTAACCCATACTCTTTCTGCTTCTGGCTGAATCATCTCAGGAACTTGAATGAGGTTGCTGTACCACATTTGTATTTAATTACCATAACCTGTGGATTAGAAAATTGACCCAATAGGTTGTCATAAGGATTGCCCAAAGTTACATATAAAAGTTAAGTAAACTATCTAGCCCATGTAAAATGGGAAGTATTGAATAAATAAGATCTACAGAAAAACTAGCTTTTATTTTTGAAGTCTAAATACCTTACTACTCAAATCAGGCTACCTAAAAAGCCTCACTAAAGAACTCTAAAAGTTTATTGATTTTTTAAAACTCATATTAGGAAAAGTATAATAATTGACAAAAATGATTTATATTTCATATAGATTCTTCAAGTACCAAACCACATGTACCTTGTATCACATGCCCTCACCTCACTAGCCTCAAAGAAATTCCTTTGCTGAGCCTTCAGTTCAAACTTCAAGAAATGTCTTTTTTATGTTTTGTAAATGAGAAAGTAAAAGTACCTCCTACGATTGAAGTCCTTTAATACAGCTGCATAGTATTCTCAAACAAGGAAAGAAAATCAAAAACTTGTGTTATATACATACTATTTCTATTAAAAATAAAATAAGCCCCAGAGGTCAATTAGGTCAGCATTTGATATACTTTCTGACTCAGTAAAATCACCTGGGAAGTTGTTTTGCTTTTCTATTTAATACTTTTTCCTGGGTAGCACCTTAGTACTAATTAATCTGAAATTGTGAAATGTCTACAGGTAAGATGAGTTTAGTGTAGGATTTGTTCATTTTCTGATTCCTAGTGACTCCTATAATTTCAATCTATGAAGAAGTTCAGAGATAAAGTAGGCTGCAGTGCCTCCAAGCAGAACAAATATATCCTCACTCAAAATTAGTCATTGATTATAAAGAATCTTTGAAAGAATATTATATTATTTCACAACTATTGCTTTTAGGAGTCCCTGCCTTTATTCAACAGAAACATGTAATAAACCTAAATCATTTCTCTTATTTCTGATGTCAGTTCATGCTGAGAAGTGGGTCACACATTTGTAATATCGCTCACTGGATAAACACTTGTGTAATGCTGAAGCTTGAAATAAAATAAAATATCAACCTAATCCCATTAAGATGTATTCCTTCAGTGTTTTTATAATTTTATTTTGTAATTTCCACTTTATGTATATAGCTTTTCTCAGCATTGAAAGGCTATTTAGAAATAACATGAAAATAGTGAACCTTTTTATATACTGTATTGGATATTTATATGGGATATTTGAAGAGGCTTTTGAGATATGAAATCCAAAGAATTGAATTTAAAACGTGTGTTTAAACTAGAGGTAATTTTCTGATTACTGTCAATTGAAAAAATAAGTGCTGACCTAAATAATTAGCAATAAAAATTAAAATGATATATATAATATATATATTACCCTAAGTTCCTAAAACTATTTGGATCAAATCAGTAATTCTGTAAAATCATTAATTCATTTAAATAGTATTAATTTATGAAAGTTCATCTTCATATTGATCTCCAGGAAAATTTTCTAGTGTAATGGACTGTCAATTAAGAAGCAATCATACCAGACTATAGGCAGTGAGAGTCTCCCCATGCCCAATGACACCATGCTAGATATATGAGGAATATAGAAATGACAAACACGAGAAGACACAGCAGCAACAAGAAGTAATCCAAAAATGAAGTCCCTGGGAATGTGCCTCACTGAGGTACATCCATCACAGCTGTGCAAAACAGTGGGTCATCCCACTTGCTTACCGCAGGTCTTCCTAAATGGCATCTGTCAATTTTTCTTAAAATTTGCAAAGTAGTCTTTACTATCTTCTACACAGTCAATCAATATGATAATACATGGTAGAAAACTTCACATAGCATACATGTTATTATTTAATTTTAAAGTCTTTACATATTCTGACAGCATATTTCTAAAAATATAAACGCTGGATGGGGAAATTATTTAGTGAGTTAAACACTTGTCACATAATGTGAGGGTCTGAATTCAGACTTCCAGAAATCACATAAAGTTGTATGCAATAGAATGTGCTTGTAATTCCAGAAGTCCTATGGCAAGGTGAATGTGGAGATAGAAGAATCTATGAAAGTTGTTGGGATACCTAGCTTGGTGTATGCAATGTTTACAAAAAGAAATTCTTTCTCAAACCATATAGAAAGTGAAGAAAGACTAATGATCAATTTTCTCTCTGACTTCTGTGACAAACACCCACACCCATGGTTCCTCACGCAAACACACACACACATGCACACTCATACACACACACACACACACACACACACACGCACACATACCACTAAGAAGGCTCTTGAGCATATGAGTATAGGATATAAAACATATAAAATACTTAGAACTAGGAAAAGTGATCCTGAAAATCAACTGTAGAGAATGAGACTATTCTTTGGAAGAAAAAAACCTAGGACTCTGTCTTTGAACATATCCTACACTTTAAATGTAATTTTTCGTAGTTATATTGTGTTTATCACAAATTTTAGGTAAAACTGAATCAGAAAACTTTAATATTAATAAGAAACAATGAATATATGATATTGATCAAAGTTACAGCAAATTTTAACTAAATATTAATAATAAATTCCAAAACCAAAAGGGCAAAAGTATGTATTTCTGATACACAAATTTAAAATATTTTATTTTATTTTTAATTGAAAATAAGATGCTATGGCAATTTTAACAACACTATACTGCATTTGTTTAAAGTATATGAACAACTCGAAAAAAGATGTACATTTTTGTAAGGGAAAAACTATAATATTTGTTAGTCTTACAAATTGAAAATTAAAATTTGACACATTTTATTGCATGGTTTAGGCATATACTACTCTGTAAATAAAACAATTTAAAATATTATCCTGTTGGTATAATACTATACATAAGTGACCCTAAAATACCCTTGAGATTCTCCTAGAGCTGATAAACACTTTCAGCAAAGTAGCTGGGTATAAAATTATCTCACAAAAATATGCAGCCCTCCAATGAACAAATGAGAAATGGACTGAGAAAGAAATCAGGGACACAAAACCTATCATGATATTCTTAAGTAATATAAAATATTATGCATATGTAAGCATATATATGTGTGTATACATGACATGTGTATATATATAATTTATATAATATGTATAATATATGTGTGTGTGTGTGTGTGTGTGTGTGTGTGTGCATAACTTTAACCAAGCAAGTGAAACACTTGTATTTTAAAAACTTTAAAACCTTGAAGAAAGAATTTGAAGAAGATATCAGAAGATGAAATGATTCCCATACTCATGGATCAGTAGGACTAATCTGGTAAAAAATGGCCATTCTATTCTACATATGAGTGAGGAGGCCTAGTCCAGCTCTCAGAGGACAATATGTTCCTGTCTGTAAGCATAACAGAGTATCATTAACACTGTTAGGGATTGGTGCTTGCCCATATAATGGATGGGTCTCAAGTTGGGCCAGTTATTTGCCATTCCCCCAGTCTCTGCTCCCTCCCCTTAAGGGTAGGCTTCATTCCTACCAGTAGATGTCCAACAGAATGAAATCATTGGCATCTTTGGAGACTTTTTCCTCCTCATAATGTCCTCTCCAAGTTATTTCTTTAAAATAAAATAAAATAAAATAAAATAAAAAGGATTTTATTTTATTATTTAAATATTTAATTAAATATTAATTTATATATAAATTTATATATAAATTAATATATAAATTTAATTATATATTAATAAAATCCTTTTTATTTTATTTTATTCTATTTCATCTACATTTTTCTTCTCTCTTGTTCTACATGTCATATGTCTGTCTGTGTGTGTGTGTCTCTCTGTGTGTGTGTGTGTGTGTATTAATGCACCAATTAGTGTTTTGGGGGGATTTCTGAATGTGTCTCTGTTATTATGTTTTCTCTTAAGCTCTTTTTCTTTTGTTTATTTTTTGTTCAATTCTGATGTGTTAGTTTTATTTTATTTTATTTTATTATTTTATTTTATTTTATTTATTTATTTATTTTAATGTTATCCCTTAAAAGCCTGTTTTTCCTAATGAGAGACAGAAAGGGAATAGATTTGGTTTGGACAGTGATGGAGATGGACTTCACGAGGAGAGGGATGGGAAACAGTAATCAGGATATGTAAACAAAGAAATCTATTTTCAATAAAATGAAGAATGAAAAAGAGGAGAAACCTCACATTATAGTATAGAATATATGTGTTTTATGCACTTTCTCTATATAGTCTTACAAATATATTTTAAAATATGTAGTGAATAGTCAAGCCTTATTGGAATTAGTAAATATAACAGCTTCATTGTCTTGATAATTAAAACTATTCTTTCATGATATACTCATTCAACATGAAAAACTAAACAGACGTGAAATTTTCCCATATCAAGAAATTCCCTAAAAGAAACTATCTTAGTGTATTGATTTTTGGCAAATATAGAACATTAGAAAATCTTTTGAAGTTGGAAATTTATTTTCCGCAGTTCTGCAGACGAAAATCAAAGTATCAGGATCTGTTGACGTAAGGGCCTTCTTCCTCATCCTCACATCGTAGAAGATGGAAAACACAGCTTCACAAGCCCTTTTCTTTTCATTTTAACGTTTAATCTTTTATTTATTTATTTACTTTACACTCCAGATTTTATCTCTGCCCCTGTCCACCCTCCGACTGTTCCACATCCCATACCTCCTCCCCACTCTCCTGTCTTCACGAGGATATCCCCACCACCCACATTCCACTCAACCACACTTCTAAACTCCCTGGGGCCTCCAGTCTCTTGACGGTTAGGTGCATCTTCTCTGACTGAACACAGACCCAGCCATACTCTGCTATATATGTATTGGGGGAGCTCGTATCAGCTAAGGTATGCTTCCTGGCTGGTGGTCCAGTATTTGAGAGATCTCAGGGGTCCATGTTAATTGAGACTGCTGGTCCTCCTACAGGGTCACCCTCCTCCTCAGCTTCTTCCAGCTTTTCCCTAATTCAATCACCGGGGTCACCAGCTTCTGTCCATTGGTTGGGTGCACATATCTGCATCTGACTCTTTCAACTGCTTGTTGGGTCTTTTGGAGGGCAGTCATGACAGGTCCCTTTTTGTGAGCGCTTCACAGCCTCAATAATAATGTCAGGCCTTGGGACCTCCCTTTGAATTGGATCCCACTTTGGTCCTGTCACTGGATCTTCTTTCCTCAGGCTCTTCTCCATTTCCATCCCTGCAGTTCTTTCAGACAGAAACAATTTTTTAGCAACATTAATCCATCTGTACTATAGAACAGATCTGTAAGTTCTGCCAATACTCTGTGTTAAAAACTTCAGTCTCTAGCTTGGTGCTTGGAAACACAGTTGATTTCTTTTCTCCCTCAGTGGACTGCACAACACCTTTTGAAACTATATAAGCTAGCCAGAAAGGATATTGGCCTCTACAGTTGAAGTTGATTTTCTGTGTTTTACAGACTAAGTGAGAAATGTCTTCAGCAGTAACATACTACCATCTAGTTATGGGAAGCATACAAGAGCAATTGCAATAATATGTAGTGTTTTGTGTACCTCTGGGGTCTCCTTGACTCATAGGTAGGTGTATCATGCCTGACTTTGTGATTTTTCACTTATTAACCTATGTTTTCTGTAGCTACATTGTCCCTTCATGCAGGAAACTTCTGTTTAAAATCTTTTGTTATGTATTATATATTTGATTTAATCTGTAATCTTGATTAAGCTTGTATATTTCCATAAAGCTTCTTCATATATCCTTAATTTTGACTAAATGTCCCATATACTTTCTTTTCCCCAATCTTCCTATTCCTATAGAAATATTTAATCTCAAGAAAACAATCCTCTCCTTTCATGTCACCTACATTTTACTATGTCCAGTAATTATTTTTCCTTTGGGCTGGAGAAAAATAGGCTTCCACAGAGTTTTTTAGGTACTTCCATTTTGAGTAAGCTTTCCACCATTCCCTAATTTTCCCATTTTCTGCTGCTTTACTTCTCCACTGTGACCCCTTCAGTGTGTTTTTCCTTCTCTACAACCCAAAGTATTCATTCTAGTATTTTCTTTTTCTTTTTTTTCTTTTTTGTTTTTTTTTTGTTTTTTTGTTGTTGTTGTTGTTGTTGTTGTTTGTTTGTTTGTTTGTTTGTTTGTTTTTTCAAGACAGGGTTTCTCTGTGTAGCCTGGGCTGTCCTGGAACTCTGTAGATCAGGCTGGCCTCGAACTCAGAAATCCACCTGTCTCTGCCTCCCATGTGCTGGGATTAAAGGCGTGCGCCACCACCGCCCGGCTTCTAGTATTTTCTGTAGAGACTAGTCTAGTTGTCATAAATTGTTTTAATCTATTTTTATCATGGGAAGTTTGTTTTTATCCTCTAATTTTAATAGTCAGTTTTGCTGGGTATAAGGGTCCAGAGTGGCAGTTGTGATATTTCCAGACAACTCTGGCTTTAAAAGCTTCTATCAAATAACCGAGTGTTCTGGTTAGCCTGCCTCTAGGACCGACTGAATCCTCTTGTGAAGCTTTCAACATCCTTCCTTTATTTTGTGCTTTTAAATTTTCAGTTGCAATGTTTTCTTGTGAATTTTCTTTTCTAGTCTTGCCTAATTGGTGTTTTGAAGGCTTCTTTAACCTGGATTAGCATCTCTTCCTTTGGTTTACAATTTTTTCTTCTATGGTTTTATTAAATGATTTTAATTAAAATTATTGTGTTGCTTTAAATGTGGTATTTTTCTTTTTCTGTGCACATAATTCAAGAGTTAGATCTTTTCGTGGCCTCTCAAAGCTCCCCCACATTCCATTCATTTTTTAAAAAATTTATCCTTGATCTATTATCAATTTATAATTGATCTATATTGATAGATTCAATTCCTCTATTTTATCTGCAGTTCTGACACTGTGTTTTCTACTTGATTTTATTCTGTTGGTGAAGTTTTCCACTCCCATTTTTATTTAACATATTGAGCTTCTCTGTTCTAGCATCATTTCAATTTGAATGTTATTAAGACATTTTATCTTTTCTTTAATTATATTTTCATATCTTGTACTGGTGTCTTTATTTCATTCATCTCTAGTTTTGGTGGCTTTTTTGGAGTATATTTATGGCATCTTTGAGTTTTTAGGAGAGTTACAATTATTCTTTGGAATTCATGGTAAGTTCTTCTGAGTCATTCGTTTTTATTATTATTCTTTAATTTTGTTTTTTTACAGTCTAGTCTTTATCCCCCTCCTGGTCTGCCCTCTGAGTGTTCCATATCCCATCCTTCCTCCCCTCCTCCTGGTCTCCAAGAGGATGTCCCTACCCCACACCAGACCTCCCCACTCCCTGGGGCCTCAAGTCTCTTGAGGATTAGGTTCATCATCTGTCACTGAGTCAAGACCTGGCAGTCTTTTGCTTTATATGTGTTGGGGCCTCATATTAGCTGGTGTGTTCTGCCTGGTTAGTGTTCCAGTATCTGAGAGATCTCAGATGTCCAGGTTAATTGAGACTGCTGGTCTGCCTACAGGGTCACCCTCCTCCTCAGCTTCTTCCAACTTTTCCCTAATTCAACCACAAGGGTTAGCAGCTTCTGTCCATTGGTTGGGTGTAAATATCTGCATCTGACTGTTTCAGCTGCAGATGGGTCTTTCAGAGGGCAGTCATGCTAGGCTTTTATTGGAAGAAGTGAAGATTTTTTGAAAGAAGTCATAACTATAAAAAATAATATCAAATTAATAAAGAACAATAGGATGTATAATATACAATACAGTACTTTGTGGACAAATAAAATAGACTTTCATTTTTCTTTTGAGTTTGCTAAATTATGTCTGTTATCTTTTATAATTCAAACTACCTTAGATAAAGTATCTATGAAAATGAGTACTTATGAAAATGAAGGTATAATGAAGACATGACATAAACAGGGTATATATTGCCATATATAAACACAAGTAATACTATATTTACGTTTATAATGGTCATATATAAGGATCATTATTTTAATAAGAACATCCTAAAATATTAAGAAAATTAATGTTAGGTGTAACAAAGTAATTAAAAATAGAATATACAATTATAGTAAATGTGATGTGATATCACCATTTCAGAGAGAAATGCTTTTTAGAAGGGTGGTGAGGTTGGAGTTGAAATAACAAAATTATAAAATGCTACATAAAAAGTTTAAAAATATAAATATTAGTAAGATATACCAATAAAATTTAAACAATAATCCAACTGTCATATCAATAACAATTTGTGTAGAATTCATGACATTGCACTTGTGACTACAATAAGAAAATGCATATATTGTGAAAAAGTATGCAACCAAATGTCATACAATAGACATTACAATAAATAAAAAAACAAAAATGAATATATCCATAGAAAATTCTTTAGGACAATCAGCTTAAGAAATGTCACAAAATGAAAAAAGCAAATAAATCTAGGAAATTTTAAATTAATTTGTTTTTATATTTAAAGTTTGGTAAAATACCTAGTGTTAGGTCACTATGCCTAAGAACCATTTCTCCATATCCTTGGCTTTAGTTAGTTAGAAACACTAGCACATGATTGTTGTTGTTGACTTTCAGACAGAGTCTTTCTCTGAAACCCAGAAACTGAGAGCTACCTGTTCTCTTTTCCCAAATGCTCACAGTGCCTAGCACAACTTTATTTCAGTTCAAACAACTTCCTCCTCACTGATGATCAACAGTCTCCCAAGTTTCTCATGATTAAGTTTTCTTTAATCATGACTGATTAAGCATCTGGTGATTTGATCTCTGATACCACTAATCACCAATATGTGATTGGTGTGATTTCTCTGATAGAATCCCATGTTGAGGGTTGGGTAAATAACAGACATCAACAAATCCATACCCATAGAATGTGTTATGGCCAATTATAAGTGACTAAAAGCTACAGATGGAATGAAAATTGGGTCAGACTTGTCAAAAGCCCATCTTTTATGCTTTCATTCTATCTGTCCTGTGTGTGATGTTGAAATGGTGAAAAACTAGGATCCTTTGGAGGAACAGGGGCTTTCTCTCTTGCCTCAGGTGGGCTTAATCCAGTAGTTGGGATGCAGGAAGTGGGTGGTAACTCGGAATTTCCATTGAGTCAGTGGAAATTATTCATCAAGTGAATTTGAAGAATGAAATTCATAACCACGGAAATGTGAATTGCAGAAAGTTTTATTATGGAATTTCAAGTGGAAGCTACAAAGAAAGGGGTAGAGCTGCAGGATAATAGAAGTGGGCCCCAGGAAATGGAATTAATAAGGATTTACTGAATAGAGGTGCTTGGGGTCTTAGTGGGTGATCAACTGTATTTAACAAAACTGTTATTAGTCCAATGAATGTTGTTTAAAATAAACTATACTTTCAATAAAAAAATAATGTATTTTCTACATAAAATAATTTTTGTAGAACAAGAAGTTCAAAATTAACATCCTAATTTGTTAATATTTTAGTTAGATATGAATGAGATTTAAAAAAAAACTGAATGATCAACTTTTTCATTCTCAGGCTTTATCCTACTGATAAATTATTGTATTTTAGTGAAACTCTTTTCCAAGAAAAGAGACACAAAAGAAGAAATAACAGCTCCTGTATACTAATGTAGGTTAAAAAAATTTTTCAAAATAATCACACACAGATACACATTAATTATGCCTGTGTCTTATTTTTTGTGTGTGGTGGTAGTTATGATTAAAAAAAAAACCCCTCTGAAAAAATTAGTTTGGTGGAGAAAAGATTTATTTGAACCCAAATATTTTTAGATTACAACCCATCATTTTGTATAAACCAGAATGGCAGCTACTTGAAACAGCTGGTTATATTTTACTCATAGTCAAAAAGCAGAAAGCAGTGAATTGTTGTCCTTAGTCCTCTCCTTCTTAATCAGTCCAGAACCCATCTCATGAAATGGTGTTACCCCTTTTAGTGTAAGTCCATACATTTAAATTAGCCCAGTTAAGAAACTCACACAAAGACATCTACAGAGTGGAATACTATTAAGCTATTAAAAATAAAGACAGCATAAATTTTTGCAGGCAAATGGATGAAACTTGAGAATATCATCCTGAGTGAGGTAACCCAGTCAGTCCCAAAAGAACATGCATGATATGTACTCATAAGTGGATATTAGCTATAAAATACAGGTACTATGGTACACTCCACAGACCCAAAGAAGCTGAGCAAGAAGGAAGGCTCAAGCAAGGAAGCTTGAATCTCACTTAGGGTAATAAGAGGCAGAAGGAGAGGAACGGAGACAGATGGAGGGGATGGAGAGGAGAATGGAGGATTCAGGATCAGGTGTGGGGAAGGAGAGGAGAGATGGCTAATGGCTGTGAAATAAATGAAAATCTGCAACTGATGGGGGAGGAGGTGGGGGGCATCTCCAGGACAGACAGAGACCTGGGATAAGTGAGTGCCAAGAATCAATGAGGATGTCCTTAGCTGTGACTCACAGCATTGGGGATATGGAACCTGAAGAGTCCACATCCTGTAGCCGGCAGGAACCCCAATGGAACAATAGGGACACCAATCCACACGCAAAATTTTCAATCCAATTTTTTTTGGTATGGAGCAGAGACCGAGCGAATAGCCAACCAAAAACTGGCCCAACTTGAGACCCATTAATTCCATGGGCAAGCACCAGTCCCAAACACTATTAATGTTATTCTGCTATGCTTGCAGATAGGAGCATGTTGTCCTCGGAGAGGCTCATCCCAACAGCTGACTCAAACAGATACAGACATCCACAGCCAAACAGTGGATGGAGCTTGGGGACTCATATGGAAGAACAGAAGGAAGTATTGCTGGCCCCTAAGGAGATAGGAACTCCACAGAAAGACCAACAAGTCAACGAACCTGGACCCTTGAGGTTCTCAGACTCTAAACCACCAACCAAAGAGCATACACAGGTTGGACCTAGGCCTCCCCAGACATGTAGTAGATGTGCAGCTTGATCTTCATGTGGGTCCTGAACAACTGGAACAGACTATCCCAAAAGCTGTTGCCTGTATGTGGGATGTTATCCTAGCTGGGCTACCTTGACTGGCCTAAGGGAGAGAGAAAGCACCTAGCCTCACAGAGACTTGAAGTGCCAAGGTGAGGGGATATCCAGGGGGATTCCCACTGGCTCAGAGGAGAAGGGGAAGGTGGGATGGGAGAATGATTGTGGGAGGAAGTGACTGGGAGGGGGTCAATGAGCAGAATGTAGAGTGAATAAATAAAACAAAAAAACAGATTAAATTTTAAAAAAAGAAAAGAAAAAAAAATCCCACACAGGCATGTCCATAGGCCAATAGAATCTTTACAAGGAGGGCCATTGAGACTCCCTTTCTAAGTGACTGGAGATCCTATCAAGTTGACAATTGAAAAGAAATATCAAAGAATAACCAGAATAATAATTCTAATGTACAATAAGCTTAAAGAAAACATTATACAGTTTCATTCTCAAAATTGGTTAAAATGTTAAATGAAAATAGAAACAAAACATATGACAATAATTACTGAAATTATTGATTAAGATAATCAAATTATCTTAAATACCAGGTACATATGTGTGGTAATATGTGTGGTATTTATATAAAAGCAACTATTATTTGTTACCTATCCTTTGCTGGGAAGACATGAACAAGTGTTTGTTCATGCCAGATATGGTACTATGAGAGACAAATGAAGTTTCCACCTAAGTCTGGCTTGGGTGACCACTATGTCTATTAAGGTTAATGTTAAGACCATGGTGACTCAAAAGCAGATGCATTACTGAAAAGCCACCCAGCATAGAGGACAAATTGTGAAACCTTTGTCACTGAAACTCCTTGCCCAGAAAACCCCACCAGATACTCTCCCCTTGCCATCAAATCCTCACTAGTTTTATAACATCAGGGAGGGGCCTTTTGAATTTTGTACCTTCTTTGTTTGTTGAATACAGTAAGTTCTGTGAGATTTTAGAGCATTGGAAGTTTTGTTTAGTTTCTTTTTTTTTTTCCCACAATGATATGTGGGACAAGCACAGGATTCGAACCAGCAGGAGGTGGGAGTGAGTGGATGGATAGCGGCACATCCTCATAGAAGCAGGAGAAGGGAGGATGGGATACATCTGAAACGTAAATAAAATATCCAATAAAAAAAAAAAAAAAAAGAGTGGACTCAGATCCTTGAATTTAAATGTCTAGGTTTCTCTCCCAACTTGTTACATTTTCGGGCATTATTTATTAAAATAAGCTTCTTGCTACTTTCTTGTGTTTTTTAAACTTCAAAAATACACACTTTTTGATATTATATAAGTCTGGAATGCATTTTTTATTCTTATTACTTTATTTTAAAAGATGGTTCTTCTGACTAAATAATTTTTTTAAAAAAAGAAAATTTCAGCTTTACCTAAAAATTTAAATTCCACTTAAAGTCTGCTATTTAATTCCTCTAGTGATTTTTTTTATTTTAGTTACTGTAATTTTGTTTGGTTCCACTTTGTAGTTCTACTTCTGCTAATTTATTTCATTTTAGTTTCATTTTTTCCCTAATTGTGGCTTGTTTTCCCGTATCTTTCATAATCTTGGGTTGGAAACTTTTTTTCATCCCCTAGCACATATACACTGGCTTTTTATGGAAGAACAAACTTCCTAATCACTCTAACCAGTTCATAAAAGTATGTGAAATGTTTTTTAGGAGAATATATGCCTTTGTATATAATATCACATAATATCATATAAGAGGTGTGCCACACTATTTCTCTGTCTCATGTTAGGAGCACATAAGAACCCACTGCTGACAGTGTCTGAAATAATGTAAGTTCTCTAATTCTATAACACCAACTTCCACAGCTTTTCACTGATTTCAGAAACACTTAAAGTATGTACACTGAACCTGACATAAGGAAAGAGGACACCATTCCTTCTGAAAGTCTTCCAAATAACCAGGATTCTGCAATTCTATATTCCCCAACTCCTTACCTCCAGGCATATAAACTCAAACTGCATTCCTTTTCCTTTTTCCCCGTCTGACCTAGCTGTGGTGAATAAAGAAAGTCACCCCACTGTTGTTACTTATACTCTCAGTAGTTCCTTAACATCCAGGCTATCTTGATTTTGTTTGAGCTTAAACGATTCAAGAGGAAAAGATTCTTTATTTTAATCTTCTGAAAAGTCCACATGTTGGTTCTGGCATCCACTTCAGTATTACTGCAAAGTAGAAAACGTGAGTAAAGGTACTTAGCTGAACCAGTTTGTATCTAATTATGTGTTCCTTATAGAAAACAAAAAAGATCCATTTTGATGAAATACTCTTGACTCCATGGATTCCTAGGGGTTTTGCAATAACTGTACTCTGGAACTCTTACAAATGTATTTCCCTTCGTGCATTATTGTTAAATTTGTGTTTATACAAAGAACTAGGAATGTAAATTTCTATTTTATCATCCTGATGTTTTCACCTCCATAGCATGTTTTAAATTTCAAATTGCAATTTTGATAGTATGTAGAAAATAAATGGACTTTTGTATTTTGAAAATGCCTTGTTTTAGGAAACTTACTATAACCAATTATTACTTGCAGAAAGTTTTAGTTGTTGCTACTGCTGAGAGTTTTGGATTGTCTCCATAAAAACATATTTTTGTATGCAAACAAGTGTAGTTGTTTTTCTTATGAATCACCTAATCATACGAGTGTTTTTTGGTCCATCATAACAAATACAACTAGCTGGGTATAGATACCACAAAAATATATTTTCTTATAGCTATGGAGGCTGATTTCTAAGATGAAGCCACTATCAGAGTGAGTTCATCTGAGATTATTTTCTTGATCTATAAATGGCAATTCTCTTGCGTCTCTGCATATGTTAAACTCTATGCACCTGAAACTCTGAAGATTCTCTTTGTTCTTGTAACTTCTTCCTACAAATATGTGACCCACTTACAGTACAAATTTAACTTCATTTCATCTTTCAGGACACTATGTCAACTATAATCTCATTCTGAAGCTCCGGAGATTTGGGCTTTGTCTTAGTCATTGTTCTGTTTCTGTGAAAAGACACCACAACCAAGGCAACTCTTTTAAAAGAAACATTTAATTGGCTTGCTTACAGTTTTGGAATGTGAGTCCATGGTGGAGAACAGACAGGCCTAACAATGGATCAGTAGCTAAGAGCTACATCCAAATCCATAGGCAGCAGTCAGAGAAAGAGAGAGAGACTGAGACTGATGTGGGGTTTTGAAACCTCAAAGCCCACTCCTGGTGACAGAATTCCTGCAATAAAGCCATATCTACTCCCATAAGACTGCACCCCCTAATCTGTCCCTAAGCACTTCCACTTCCTGGTGACTAAGCATTCAAATGTGTGAGCCTATGGGGTCATTTCTCATTCAAACCACCACAGGTACAGGCTTTAACATAAAAATTTTAAGTGATACAATTAATCTGCAAAAAAAGTATTTTTAGTTCTTATTATATCATGTAGAAACTACTAGTACAAGGTTAAAAGGATGTGATAAAAAATATGACATTGTAGCATTGTTACTAATTACATCAGGAAAGTTTCAAGTTTCTTATCATTTAGGATAATGCTGGTTGTAGATGTTCTTAAACATGCTAATTGTAAAATTGAGATATTCTATTACATTACTTTACTGAAAGCTCTTTAATCTACTTTTTGTTACTGCTGCTGAAGATCAGACCAGGGGTTTGATGAATTGGGCGGGTACTTCCCAACTTAGCTCTGTTCATTGGCTTTTCTACTTATACAAGCACTGCAAACATCGATTCTAGTTCAAAATTAGGAAAGCATCTCTCTTCACATAGTTTTGGCTCACTAGTCTGTTAACTTTTGTTTTTAACTTGCTACTTGTGATTTTTGAAATGCATCTTTTTCCTCAATAATATAGGTAAAACTTAGGCCCACAGCAGCAGCATTGACCACATCATTTTCCCTACTTTCAGCCTTACACCTTTAAATCCATTGTTTTTTTCATCAAGAAAATTATCTCTGCTTACCAACCATCAGCTCTTGGTCACCTCAAAGTGTGACCTTAAGAGCATCTTTAGCACACAGTCTTTGGCATTTAATTGATTGCCCAAAGATTTGA
>JAJTUV010004369.1:0-18671 GCA_021653895.1 Mastomys natalensis
GACTGAGACCTTCTTTGGTGGGGAAGTAATAGTGGGACTTAAGTCTTTTTTGGCATACTTGAAAGATGTGAGGCTACTTTCAGCAGAAGAGATACATTTTAAGACATCAAGTTCGAAAGGGAAGATCTGATATCCCTTCAGGAAATGGGACAGATTTCAAAACCCTCTGGGTAGAATTGAAAAGTCTAGGGCCTTTCTTGACAAAAGAGAATTGTCTCTGGCATTCTTCATGAGAAGGGATGGGGATAAAGTCATCATGTGCACAAAGTCACAGTCCCAGAAACTCTGTTGAAAAGGAAGTTCCCACAGTGTCTTGGGGAGATGGCTTAGATTCTAGAAGCCCCTGGGCTGGTTGAGAAAATTCTAGAGTTTCCTGGGGAGATGTTGGTGTTGCCAGGATCCCTTGTTCAGATACTAAAGGGTCCAGAGCACCTTCATTATGTTTCAAAAGCCTCAGAGCCCCTGGCACAGATGGCAAAGATTCTAGAGTCCCTCACATAGAATCTGAAATCTTAAAAGTAGATTGGGTAGATGGCTGAGGGTTTTCTGACTCCAGATTAAGTGATGAAGGAGGAGGATTGGATCTTGAGAAGGTGGCAAAGGTTGTATAATCTCTTGGGAGACAGATGGTATTTCTGCAGGGTTTTGTGTACATGGCAATGTTTCTAGTGTGCCCAGGGCAGATTCAAAAAGTCTAAGATCTTCTGGATCCGATAGGGTATATCCTAACGCCTCTTTTTCCAAACAGGGTCCTGGAGACTCTTGGGAAAACAAGGAAGATTCTGGAAGTCCTTGGGCAGATGTCAATGTTCCTAGAACACCCTGGGAAGACGGGGAAGGTTTCAGAGACAATAAGTCAGGTTGTGACACTCTCAAATCCAATTAGCCAGATGGAGAAGATCCTAGACCCACTGTGGTAGATGCTGAAAATTTGAAATCTCCTGGTGAAGCATTGGATGTTCCTGGTTTGCCATGTGTACAGGTGTAACCTTCCAGATTACCCTGTAAAGACAGGCAAGGGCCTCCAGCTTCTTGAACAGATAACAAAGGTCCTGGATTCACTTGAACACATAGAGACATTGTCAAAGGTCCTAGGGAGAATGATCCTAGTGTTCCTTGTCCAGATAAAGAAATTACCATGGGACCTTTGGAAGAATGCATAGATTCTGAAGATTCAGAAGCAGATGGATCTCTTTGTTGGGTCCTTTGAACAGAATTCAAAGACCCGTTTGGTCCCTGGCACGAAGAAGAAAGTCCTAGAGTATCCCCTGTAGGTTTAGAGAGATCAAAAGTCCCTTCTACAGAGAGGGAAGTCTCTGAAAGGCTTAGGGAAGAAAATAAGGGACAAAGTTGGGCAGATATTGAAAGTTCCAAAGGTGAACCACAAGATACCACATGTCCTGGGGTAGCTGTTGAAGTTTTTTGTGCACCTAGTCCAGATGATGAATATCCTAGAGGCCCCTGGGGAGAAGGCAAAGGCCTACAAAGCCTTGTGCAGTTGCAGAAATGGTCAGAGATCCTTGGTCAGATTTCAATGTTCCTGATGTCTCTTGAGCAGGGTGGGTATATCCTGACACGCTGGAGTAGATGTTGAGTCTGCTACTGTGCAGTGTGTAGAGGTGGACTGTGTTCCTGTACCTTGTGTATGTAAAGAAGGACTTGAAAGCCTTTGGGCAGATGTAGAATGTTGGGCAGACCTTTGTGTAGATGTGGATAGAAATACAGTCCCCTGTGTAGATAGACAGGATCCACAGCTCCATGAGCAGAATCTGAAGATGCTTGAGGCCCTTGTTCTGAGGAGGAAACACCCAGAGGATTATAAGAACCTTCAGAACATTGTGATGTATTCATTATTGCCTGGGCTGAGATGGAAAGTTTCAGAAGCCTCTGAGCTGTTGCAAAGGTGCTAGATACCCTTGACGGGATGCAAACGTTTCTGCACCTCCTTGGGTAGAAGACGAATGTCTACCAGGTTCTGGAGGTGTTGGTGGCAAAGTTTCTAGAGTAGCTGATGCAGGATGTGAAGATGGTCCATCCTCCCTCACTACTGGCAAATGGTCCAAGGTACCTTGTGTTTCTTTGTCTGGTCCTAATATCCCTGTGGAATATACTGCAGGTTCTAGATTCCTTTGGTTGGAGAAAAAAGAACTTTGCACAGACAAAGTTCCCTCTGCTGCCCTGGAAAGTTCCTTGGGCTTTTGAGAAGATAGCAAAGCTCCTAGAACCCCTGGAGCAGGTACAAGGTGCTCCTGAGCACCTAGTGCAGCTGGGCAATGTCCTACATCTGATGGTGAAGTATGAGTGGATTCTTGAGATTTCTGGTTAGGTAAGAAAGGAGTAGTGGCCCTTGGGGAAGACGGGGTTCTTTGTGCAGCATGTTGGGCAGATGAAGATAATCTCATAGCTGCCTGGCAGGACTGTGGAGGTTGCAAAGTGTTTAGAGCAGATGACGCAGTTTGTCCAATCACTTGTTTAGATGTGGGCAGTTTTAGAGACCCTTGGTCAGAAAGGGAATGTCCAAAAGCCTTTTTAGAAGATGAAGAAAAGCCTAAAGTTCCTTGTACAGATAAAGAAATTCCCAGCGGCCTTTGATGAGATGGCAAAGGCTCTGGGAGCACCTGAGTATTTTGGGTAGACTCTGAAGGTCTGGTGTTGGTGGCAATGTCCCCACAGTCTGCTTTGAAGACATGGACTGTCCTACTGTGTCTTGTGCAGATAAGGAATGCCAGCAGTGCTCTGAGCAGTTGGGGAAGATCCCAGAGTCACCTGTTTAGATTTAGTCACTTTGAGAGTCCCTTTAGCTGATAGGCAAGGTCCCATACCCTCTTGATCAGCTTGAGATGATGATGATGCAGTCTCTTGTGGTGGTGCAGAAAGACCCAGATCTTCACCTGGATGTGATGATATTACAGATCCTGAAGCAGATTGAGAAGATTCCACATCTTCCCCACACATGGCAAATGCTCCAAGGTACTCTGGGTGTGTGTATATTGTGCCAACGGCCCAGTGGAACATGATGAATGTTCTTGATTCCTTTCGATGGATGACAAAGAACTTTGCACTGGCAAAGTTCCCTTTGAAGCTGTGATTTTTTTCTTGCCCTGGAGGAATTCCAAAGGTCCTATAGCCGCTGAAGTAGATAGTGGATGTGCCTGACCACCTGGTGCAGATGGGTGGTGTTCTGCATAATCTGGTGAAGATAAAGAAGTTCCCTGATTTTCCTGAAAGGATTGGACAGTCCAGTCATCTGTGAGGAACATGATGAGCATTGTACAGTATGTTGAGCAGATGAAGAAAATTTAAGAGCCCTCTGGGATGGAGTTGGATGTTTCAAAGACTTTGGAACAGATGGCACAGTTTGTACATGTTCCTGTTTGGATGTGGACAGTTTCAGAGACCCTTGGGCAGTTAAGGAAGTTCCCAGAACTCCTTGTGCAGATGACAAAGATCCTAAAGTTCCTTCTGTAGATAAGGGAGTTTCCAGAGGCACTTGGGCAGATGGAAAACTTCCTAGTTCCTGCTTGTCACTTTCTTTATAACCTAGAGTCCCTGAGCTAGGAAGCAAAGTTCTTCAGGTCCCGGGGCAGCTATGGGCTTTCCCAAAGTGGCTTCTGCATAAATGGAAGCTTGTGCAGGCACCTGAGTAAATGGTGGAGTGTAATGGAGAAATGTGTGCCGATGCGTTCAGCTCAAGAGCTGCTTGTGAATATAGGGAAGTTGACACAGCTTTTGGCAAAGATGCTGGAGAGGCTGGACTTGCTTGTGTTGGTGAGGAATGGACAAAAGGCTTTGGAGCATGTGGCAATATTCCTGTAGATCCTGGAACACATGGAGGCATTCCCAAAGAACCTGAGACAGAAGACAAGGGCTTATGAGTACACTGGGTAGACTCAGATGATCCCAGAATCCTTTGGGAAGATGATGACTTCTGGAGAGATTCTTGAGTATATGGTGACAGGCCAAGAGATGCCTGAGCAGATATGCAAAGTTTGGTAGACAGCAAATGTGCTAGTTCACTTGAGACTTCTAAAGATTCCCGAGATCCTTGATCATATAGTGAATGTCCTATAGGCTCTGAGGAGATGACAAAGGGCCTGTAGACCCTTGGAAAGATGTTAAGGTATCCTGAGATTCTACTCTGCAGGATGAGTGCCCTAGCTTCTTTGGGAAAGATGTTGAATCTTGGAATCCCTGGGGTAGATGGCAAAGAAGCCACAGTCCCCTGGTCAGACATAGAATGTTCTAGAGTCCCTTGCTTGCATCTCACAGTTGTTCGAGTTCCTGATGTCCTTTGGGGAGGCTTCTGAGCACTGGGTGTGGATGATGAAGGTTTCACACTCCCTTGGGAAGATAACAATGTTTTTTTATTCCCCTTAGTAGAAGACGAAGATCCTTGTTTAGATGGCAAATTTTCTAGAGTCCTAGTTTCAGATTTGGGCAGTTGCATAGCCCCTCTACGAGACTGTTTTTCAGCCCCTTGATTAGATGGCACTACTTGGGCCTTCCTATGGGCATGTCGAGTAGATCCTAAAGCCCCTTTCTTACGTGGTGAAGGGCCTCCAGTCCCTTGTGCTGATATAGATTGTCCCTGATTGTCATTTTCTGATTGGTATGTTTTTCCTTTCTCCTTGGTCAGATACCAAAGGCTCTAGGGTCCCTTGTGCAGAAGGATTTTTAGATGCTTTAGAAGACATGGAAGTTTTCAGACACGTTTGGGCTAATGGCACACATTCTAGAGAATTTTTTTAGATGTGGACTTTCCCTTAGACCCTTGGAAATATAGAAAAGGTTGTGTAGTTCTGAAGTCTATTTTGCAAAGTGACAAATCACTCTGAGCATGGGAAACATGTTCTTGAGCCCTTGGGAGAGATGAAGAAATTCCCTGAAGCCCTGGAGCAGATGGTGAACATACTAGAGCCTCTTGGGAAGATATGGAATGTCCAGCACGCCCTTGGGTAGACTGGCAACTTTCCACAGTTCCTTGGTCATTTGTGGAACCTTCCAAGGCTTTGGGGACAGATATAGATGGTGTGAGACTCACCTGAGGAATAGTTGTAGCTTTTGGTTTGTCTTTGGCAACAGGAGATGATGCAAGCCGTCTTTTTGCAGAAGGGGGAGGTTGAAACTGTCTTCATCAGATGGGAAACTTTTGAAGCTTCCTTTGTCAGAAGGATCAACTCTTAACCTCTTCTTTCTAGAAACAGGATGCCTGTTGGCCACTTTGGTGGAGAGAGAACGTCTTCTAGTTCTCCCCGGAGAAGGCATGTAAAGGGACCACTCTTGAGTAGATGGAGATATTTGTAAAGCACCCTGTTCAGATATGGTCGATCCTAAGGCCGCTTGCTGAGATGGAGAAGGTCTTAATGTGCCTTGTGTACCTGTACAAGTCTTAACTGTGGCTTCAGATTGAGGGAAGGTAATAGAGCTACCTGTGTGGATGTGGTCCCTCCTAGAGCACCATGGACACATGTGAGAGGTTTAAGAACCTCATGGGCTCCTACAGAAGTTTCGAGACCTCCTCCTTGTGTACTTGTGGAAGTTGGAAGGGAACTTTCTTCAGATGGAGAAGGGGGTAACAATTTTTGCATAGAAATGTCAGGTTTCACAGCCAACTTGATGGGCAAACCAGCTTCCAAGGCCCCTTTGGAAGATAAGGTAGAATCCAGAGCCTTTGGGGTATTTGCAGTATGTTCTGGAGACACTTGTGGGTGTGGTGAAGAAGCAACTGCCCTTTGTGGAGATGGGGAAGAGTCTATAGCACTTTGTGTAGTTGAAGAAGATGGCTGATGCCCTTGAGGAGATAGGGAATTTCCCATAGCCTCCTGTGAAGTTCGGGGAGCTCCCATGGATTCTTGTGCATAGGCAGAATCCAAGGAATGCCTTCTTTAGATGTAGAGGATGCTACAGACTCTTGTGTATGCCTATCATGTCCATAGCCCCTCGTTCACATGGGATCGGTTCCTGAACCTTCTGTACAGATGGAATGTGTCCTAGAACATCTTTTGTAGATGTGCCACATCCACGAGCCATTTCTAAAGACGGAATGTAGCTAGAACTCTTTTGTAGATGTATTCTGTCCCACAGTCCCATTCTGACATAGGGTAGTACTTGGAGAACTGTGTACAGGTTTGGAAAATCCTAGCATCTCTGATGTATTTGTAGACATTTTTAGAGCCTCTCCTACTGATACAGAATGACCTAGAGTCCCCTGGGGAGGCAGGGAAGGTTGTATTTTCTCAGCATACTGTACAAGTATGGAGCTTGCATGGCTCACTGGCAGTGTTGGGGCACAAACTTGGCTCTTTTGGTCCTGATGACAAGTCAGGAGGGCCCTTTTGGCTGGTAGGGGATATTTGAATAATTCTCTGTCAGATATGGACATTTTGAAAACGGTTGTTTAGAAGGAGCATCTTTCAGTGTCCTTTTGCTGGAGTGGGAGTTTTCAGGATTCCTTTTCATAGAAGAAGAATATTTTATTCTCCTTTTCTGTGGGAGAGCAGATTTGAGAATCTGTCTTTGACCATCTTCTGTAGAGGCGGACATGCCTAGTGGCCCCCTGACAGATTGGGAATGTCTCAGAACGCCTGGTGACGATGGTGAAGGTGCTTAGATCACTTTGTGTGAGTGCAGAAGGCACAAGAGTCCCTTGGGTGGACTCAGGAGTTTCTACCACAGCTTGTGTATGTGTGGAAGTCCCAGAACCCAGTCTGAAAATGGCAAAGGTCCTTGAGCTCCATGTGTAGATGTAGGACGTTTTGTCTCTGCTTGGGCAGGAGTGAGTGTTGTGAGGCTCACTTGGGGACCTGTGATTGCATTTAGTCCTCTTTGGACTGTAAGAGACGATCTAAGCCCATTTTGTAAAGGTGGGGGACTTTGGTAGTCTTCCTGGTTTAATGGGGAAGTTTGAAATCCCCTTGGTCAGCAGGGTCAGGTCTCAAGCTCACTTTACTGGAAGTGGATTGCATAGGGCACTTTGGGGGAGAGGGGAACACCTTTGGCTATCCTGGTGAGAAGACTTATCTGTCTGCCCTGCTTTGGCAGCTGTCAAACAAGTTAAACTCTCTTGGGGAGAAGTGGTCAGACTTAATCCATTTGTCAAAACTGAAATATCACTGATCTTACTTTTAGAAGAAGAAGGTTTGGAGCTGTCATTGTCTGATGGGGCCTGTTGTCGGTCCCCTTGATCAGAAGGGTCTTCTCCAACTTGTTTTGGGGAAGAATTGGAAAGATTGGAGACCTGTAGTTTAGGGGATAAGTGTTTGAAACGCCTTCTGGAAGAGGAGACATGTATGATTTTCCTTTCAGCACAAGTGGGATGTCTTTGGGCTGCCTGGGCAGATGTGGAATGTCCCATTGACCCTTGAAAACATTTGGTGAGTTCCAGAATATCTTGGGGGGATAGGGACAGACCCTGAGCATCTTGGGGAGAAGTGGAAGATTCCAGATCTCCTTGGCTAGACAGGGAAGTGTATAGGAGATTTTGAATATTTGGAGAAATTACCTGTCCACGTTGGCCAGCAGAAGACTCAGCAGAAGATGCCCCCAAAACAACAGAAGACTCAGCAGAAGATGATGGCCCAGGCACAGCAGGAGATGGCTCCGTCAGAGCAAGAGTCAGAAGATGAAGGCCCAGGCACAGCAAAGATAGAGAATGGCCAGGCACAGCAGAGAATCAGAAGAATGCCCAGGCAGAGCAGAAGACTCAGCAAAAGGTCACATCGTACAAGAATCAGCAGAAGATGCCAGGCACAGCAGAGGAGTCACAGACGGCCCAGGCACAGTGTGATCTTCTTTGAACTTTTCACTGGCGTCTCCAGTACTGAGTTTTGTAGATGATTCAGGCACTCTGCCAACCAATGGTCAAAGTTCATAGGTTCTTCAAACCCAGTAGATAGTGTCCGGCTTTTTTTCACCTTCCCAGGTATGGGCATAGAAGATGAGGCCATCTTTTTCTGGTGGCAGGCTGTAAACCAGATGGTCTGAATTGCCTACTCAGTGGGTTACTCATGCCCTCAGGAACCCTCAGAGGAAGTGGAACTGTCCATTTCTTGTTCTCTTTCAGATCCCTCGGAGGGTCCATGGTCTTCTTATTGGTTGAAGCCTTTATGAGAGCTTTGAGTTCCTGTAACTTTTCTGTAACTTTAGCATCCGGCTTTTTGAATCTCTGGTCTTCATAGGGCTTCTGGCACCTGAACTTGTGCCGAGTTGGTCTAATGAGCCCCGGAGGTGCAAAGTACCTCGGGTCTCTGCTGGTCAAGTCCTTCCCCACTGGGGAATACTGAAGGGGGTCCCAGGCCGTGGAGGCTGGGAACCCAGCAACTCCTTGCCCCCTTGGGATAGGGTGTGAATATTCGGTTGGGGAACACTGAATGGAGTCCCAGGCCGTGGAGGCTGGGAAACAGGAGGTCTATGGTCAGAGGGTAATGTCCGGGTGAGGTTCTGTGGCCTCTCTCCACACGTCTGGCCATTTTGAGTCAGTAAGGAAATTGAAAGAAGAAATGGAAACGGCTATTATCAGTTGAAGGGCAGTGAATGTACTTGCCAATTTGACTCATGGAAAGTAGCAGTTAAGCAGGATCATTTAAGAGCAGCTTTCCTATCCTGAGAACTGTGGACACGTCCGGGGGCAAGGGCACAGAAGTAGACTGACCGTTGTTCTCGAGAATCAAGCAAAGCTCCAGAGCAGATGTCCTCGGGCCTGCACGGGCCTGTCTCGAGCTGCCTCACCTGCAGTTCGGCTTGCAGTGACGGGGCAATCATCCAAGCTTTCTGAATGAGGAGGGACACCAAGGACCCTCTTCCTTAGGGTCCAGAGTGCTACCTGGTCTGGTGCCCACTGT
Organism: Mastomys natalensis; assembly: GCA_021653895.1. NCBI lineage: Eukaryota > Metazoa > Chordata > Mammalia > Rodentia > Muridae > Mastomys > Mastomys natalensis. The sequence goes on from JAJTUV010004369.1 coordinate 8,841, forward strand.
CAAGGGTCATGACAAGGAATTGTTGAAGGAGCATCATGATTGGAAAAGGCAAGGGGTGCTTAGCGACTGTGCTCTCAAGTTCCTCTTGCACCAGGATAGAACCCTCTAACTGGAGGCCATCAGTGTTGCAGTGATGTCTGTTGGAGCCTCGTAACTGAATGGGAAAGGCTGATCCAGAACCTTGCTCCTCAGAGACTGTGGGAGCTAGACAATCACGTGCATATTGTGCTGTGGAAAGAACAAGTGATAGAATTTGAATAGACGTAGATGTGTAGAATGATATTACCGATATTATTCTGTATTTTAAAGATGACCCATCCTAGATAAATTTGTGACAACTCTGAGTCCACCTGGATGCTGAAAGGCATCTCTAAATGACTAAATAATGCTTACTGCAGTATTATTATTGTGCCAATAATATGCTATTACAGGTATTGTTTGGAAAATAAGGACGAAACATTAGTCTCCTTATAGTACAGATGCAAGTTGTATTTCAAAGACTTTCATCTGTTTGACTAAGTGAAGAGATACAGAACACAGATGCAGTTGAACCCCTGAATGTACCACTTATGGTCTTAACCAATTGCTTTGCCTGTCGCAGTTTATATGTTGAGTCCCTATAACATTTACATATTTGGATTGCTTTTGGAAGGTCACATAATTTGCCTGAAGGCACAATAGGCTAATGGCTCATATTAGTGGCTCCGCATGGGCCATTCGCTTTCATTCCAATGACACAGCTGGAGCATAGTTGCACAGACTGATTTTTGAAACCCTTAGTCAAGTTGATTCTTTGAAAGGTCATGTTTCTATAGCAGTGGATACACGGAGAAAGTGTAAAATTGAGACTATGTATGAAGATACCATTTTACTGACAGAGAAACTTGATTTGGTTGAGACACACCTTGCCAGTGTATTTGAGCAGTTGGTTGATCTTGCTGGTTGAAAGGCATTTGTTTGTTTGTTTGTTTGTTTTTTTGGTTCTTTATTTGACTTTTGTGAATGATTTCTGTTTCCCTTTGGCTACACAGCCAATAAGTCTGGCATCATTCAGAAGCACAGGGGCACTTTCCTATTATCTAATTATTTCCCTGTGCCATTCCCTTAGTGCTTTGCTACATCCCTTCTCCTTGGAATTTCCAAATGCTTCATCACCTACTTTCTTTTTTTAAACCCCAATATATCCCAATCATTTCAATTTTAAAGGCATCTGCTGCCAGGAAATCCATTCGTTTCCTCAATCTGTGTAAATTCTGTTCTTGACTAATTCAGTATTCACAGTGCTTATCCCCATACTAGTACATATCATAACTTTTGTCTCACTTATCTGAATTTCCTGTTGGTCTTTTACAGTCTTTGAAGAGACTGATTTTACGTAACAGAATAACCCTGCTAGGCATGAAGAAATCGCTACAAGGCAAAATGGACAGGAAATTATAAGCATCAATTCACATAATATACACCTTTTGAGAATTAACTTGGCAATTCAAATGTCCGCACAAAATGGGTTTCTCAATTTAAGTTACGGTGACTATGTTTAGTTCGGAGAATCTATCAAAGTAAACTGAGTAGTGGTTTATATGTACATGAATGACTGCTTTAAACATGGTAAGATTTAAAAGTAATTTCAATTTTTCACTTTGAAAAATTGTCTGAAGATGATTACTTGATTTATGATTGACTAAGATTTTTGTGAATTATTTTACATACTTGTGAATGTTTCTTAAATAATATCATTATTAATAATAACATTATAAAGTTGTTCAAATAAAATAACTTTTCGTATAATAAATTTAAAAATGAAAATAACTGAAATAAATAAATAAATATAAAGGAAAATGGTATACTTTGTAGCATTTAACTCAGTAATTAATATTCTTTTCTGAAGCTTTAAAAAGTTACTCATTTTCTTTGTCAGAATACAAAGAAATAAGTTTCATTACATCATTTTCATGCCTATGCTTTTATTCATATACATATTCATATACATATGCTTTTATTGATTTTATTGCATTGTGTAATGGAATTGTCCATTGTTGTCTAGATGATTACCAAGTTTATTCCCTTGCATGAACAAACAACTGGATGCCCTTGAAAGACAGAAGACTAAGCCTTGTCAAATACCAAATTAGTAACCTTATATATATTCAGGATGATACAAGCTTGGGACTGGAAGTCAGTTAAACAAATGCTGGTTTGGATACTTAATAGGCCCTGGGTGTCCTTTCCTTTCCAGTACTGGACCTGTCTAGATGATCACCCAGGTGTTTCCTGCTATTTTTCCTGGCACAGCCTTCTGGAACTAGAAGACACCATCTCAGGGAACCTGCCTTAGTTTTTCCTTTCTGCTTATCTTCTTGTAACTCCTCTTCATGTGTATTTCTCTCTCTTCTCTTCTCTCTCTCTCTCTCTCTTCTCTCTCTGTGTGTGTGTGTGTGTGTGTGTGTGTGTGTGTTTGCACATATGGCTGGCTAGGTGAATGTGAGTGAAGGTGGATGTTAATGGCATGTGTGTGTAGTATGTTTTCATGTATGTAGGTGCACATATGTATCGGTATATGTGCATGTGTGTGCATGGGCCTGTATGGACCACATGTTAATGTTGAGTGTCTTTGATGAGTCTACACTTTATTTACTGAAACAGGGTTTGGCTTGTCTAGCTAGTCAGCTTGTCCCTGGGATTCCCAGTCTCCAACTGTCCAGAGTATAGGTGAGCAGCCACACTCACTCACCATTGAGTACTGAGATCTGAACTTCTGTCTTCACATTTGTGTGGCAAGTGCTTTATCCACTCAACTAACTACCAGCCCCTATTATTTTTAAAACATGGTATTAAGAATTGGCTTTTATGTCCTTTATTTCTTTCTTAGAAAGTTCGCTGGTGGCATACATAAAAGCTATTGACTTTTAAATGTTGATTTTGCATCCTTCCACTTTGCTGAAAATGTTCATATATGAGTTTTTTGCTGAAGGCTGTTAAGCACAGGATCACATTTTCTGCAAATAGGGATCATTTGAATCTTCTTCTCTTATTTGTATCCCTGGTGGTATGTAAACTAGTATAGCACTGTGTAAATCACTCCATAGCTTTTCAAACGTAGACTTATTATATGGCCTAGCAGTCACACTCCTGGACAAATACTCAAAAGACCCCAAGCCTACTACTGACTTACATGAAATGCATGTTTATTGCTGCAATATTCACACTAGCTAAGAAATGGAACCATTTCTTTCCATTATGAGATTAATAGAAAAAATGTTTATATATATATATTATGCATACATACATACATATATGATGGTATTTTAGTCAAGAGAAAAGGTAGCTGAAATCATGGCATTTGGAGACTAATGGGTGGAAGGAGAGATTGTTATGTTAGGTGAAGTAACACAGATTTAGAAAGAGGGAATTAACACAGGTTGTCTTTCATGTGGGTTTGAGATAATTTTTATATATTTTTATGCATGTGTGTGGCTGACTGTGGGTAGTTCATGAAACTAGAAAATGAAGCATAAGAGAAAACAAGAAATCTTGAGAAGAAAAATAGAAAAGCATAATAGAATAATTATCATATAAAAACATAAATGGGTGTGTAGTAATTACTGTATTATTACTATGATAAACCACCATTACCAAGGCAACTGATAGAAGGACAGATTTCTTTGGCTTATAATTCCAGAGGGATAAGATTTCATCATGATGTCTCAACTCAGCCCCAGGGCAGAACTGGTGTCCCAGAAATCCTCCCACATCCAGAGACAGCTTGACTCCCAGGAGGTCTGTGATAACCAGGCTCAGAGATGAGACACCCCCTTTCCTGATGCCTGGACTATTTGGGACCTCCAGGGACCCAGTGGAGGCAGACCCTATCTGCCCTGCCCTAATAAAAACACATCTTTCTTCTGCCCAAATCTGGCCTGGGGCAGAGCTGTGCTCCAGACCACCTCCCACAACCAGAGACAGCTTGGTTCCAGGAGCTCCATAGCAACCAGGAACCAGGCTCACAGGAAGGCGGATCCAGTCAGAGACAATAAAGCCAGTTAAAAACTGAGATAACCAGATAGTGAAAGGCAAGCCCAAGAACATAAGCAACAGAAATCAATGCCGCTTGGCACCACTACAACCCAGTTCTCCAACCACAGCAAGCCCTGGATACTCTTAACACACCTGAAAAGCAGGACTCCAACCAAAATCCCATTTCATTAAGATGATTGAGAACCCTAAGGAGAATATAAATAATGCCCTTAAACACATACAGGAGAACACGGGTAAACAGGTAGAAGCCCTTAAAGAGGAAACACATAAATCCTCTAAAGAATACAGGCCAAACACAATGAAATAGGGGAAGGAATTTAACAAAACGATCCAGGACCTAAAAATGGAATAGAAATATTAAAGAAAACACAAAAGGAGACAACCCTGGAGATGGAAAATCTAGGAAAGAGTTCAAGAGTTACAGATGCAAGCATCACCAATAGAATACAAGAGAGAGAAGAGAGAATCTCAGGTGCAGAACATACCATAGAAGATAATGATGCAACAATCAAAGAAAATAGAAAGCACAAAATGTTCCTAACCAAAACATCCAGAAAATCCAGGACACAGTGAAAACACCAAACCTAAGACTAATATGAATAGAAGAGAGAGAAGATTCCCAATGCAAAGGGCCAGAAAATATCTTCAACAAAATCATAGAATAAAATTCCCTAACCTAAAGAAAGACATGGTCATAAATATGCAAGAAGCCTAAAGAACACCAAATAAATTGGGCCAGAAAAGAAACTCCTCCTGTCACATAATAACCAAAATACTAAATGCACAGGCTAGAGTAAGAATATTAAAATTGGTAAGGAAAAAAGTCAAGTAATGTTATGAAGGCAGACCTATCAGAATTATACCAGACTTCTCAGCAGAGAATGTGAAGCCAGAAAATCCTGGACAGATGTCATGAAGACCCTAAGAGAACACAAATGCCAGCCCAGGCTACTATATCCAGCAAAACTCTCGATCACCATAGATGGAGAAACCAAGATATTCTATAATAGACTAAATTTAAACAATATATTTCCACTAACCCAGCCCTAGAGGATAATAGAAGGAAAACTCCAACACAAAGAGGCAAACTACACACATGAAAAACTAAGAAATTAATCACCTAAAAACAAACTCATATGTTCTTTAATGGAGCAGTCTGAACAATGTCCTCTCAGTCTGCAGTTCCTTACAGCTTAGGATGCCCATATTATTAGTAGAAACTTTGAGACACCTGGCAGCTATTGCATTATTTGTGCACGGCTTGGATAGCTATGCCAAGCTAGACTACCTCTTCAGTTTTGGGTTCAGCTACCCAGATCTGAGTGCAAATGAAACCACACCATTATGGGTAAATAGACTGAAGGCTATACCTAATTTCCTGGACCAGCTTGTACTCTTGGACTTCTAAACAGAGAGGACAGCCTTGGTGAAATGGGGAATCTTACAGGGCACTTCCACTCAGAGAGAATGTCTGAACCCTTCCTCTTGGGTTAGAAGGGGTAGAACTGAAGTCTTTTTGAGCAGAAGTGGAAAGTCTCTTGTGCCAGGCACTACAGGGGTAGTGTCAGGCAGTGTAGGGCAACCAGCAAGGAGAAAGCCCTCTCGAACAAAATGAAAACCTTTCAGATGAATTCGTTCTACTGAGAAATGTTAAGTAATTCCTTGTGACCAGGGACATCCCCAACACCACTCAGCTTCCATTCATCCTCAGAGTCTAGAGTAGCCATCTGTTTGGAAACTCCATAGCAGGCTGGCAGCAATATTGGAGTACATCTACTAGTCTGGAAGGCATTCTTTCTGTAATCTCAATTTTATCCTCAGCTACATAGGGGGTGGTATGAAGGGTGGATTTTCCACTCTGTCTGATTACCAGCATAAACACACATGAGTTCTGGGCTCCGGAACCATAAATCAGTATGGTATGAGGTCCCTTGTTTCATAAGGGTGTTTTTCTAGCCCCCCAGGTTAAAAGTGGAAGGTTTAAGTCTCTTTTATTTAGAGTAGCATAGGTCTGATTTGCCCCAATGCATACAGGAATGAGTTGAGCATGCATGAAATAATGCTGCAAGGTATGAGGTAATATTATTCCAAAGAGCATATATAATGCCACCTTGGGAATAAAAGCAATGTGTGATCCATTTGGTCAAAGGCAGTGGTGATATTAACCTTGTACAGGTGTGTAACCTCTAAGGCTACATTGATTTTTTTTTTCCTCTCATATAATGCATGGCAACTGCAACCTCCCCAACTCCCTTGTCCTAGTCATTCCCTCACCTCCCCTCTCCCCCTGATCCACTGCTCCTCTGTTTCCCTTCAAAAAAGAGCCGTCTGCCTTTGGCCTGGTGCGGACCAGCAGCTGGTCTGCTCCTGTGGAAACACCGGATCCTGAGACATCCTAGAGGGACCCACTGCACCTAGAGCAGAGGGTAAGACACCTTGCCCACTACCCCAAACCCCAGAATTACAACTGGGAGCCAGGTGGGGCTTAAGGAACTAGCAGGCACCCAAAGCCCGCCCCTCCGGACTATAACTTCCCTTGCGCTGGGCCCTGGTCCTTTGGCCTGGGGCGGACCAGCAGCTGGTCTGCTCCTGTGGAAACACCAGATCCTGAGACATCCTAGAGGGACCCACTGCACCCAGAGCAGAGGAGCAGAGGACACTTAGTCGGGCCTGCGCCTGTGGAAACATCTGATCCGGAGACATCCTAAAAGACCTACTGCATCCAGAGCAGAGGGAGCTTAGGATCACAGGAACACAGAGACATCTGGAATCCAAGGAGATCTGACACAAGCAAGATAACTGGAAAGACAGACTCCAGTCAGACACAGTGAGCACAGGTAACACTAGAGTCAACCAGATGGCGAAAGGCAAGCGCAAGAACACAAGCAACAGAAACCAAAGTTACCTGACATCATCAGAACCCAGTTCTCCCACCATAGCAAGCCCTGGATACTCCATCACACAGGAAAAACAGGACTCAGAATTAAAATCACTTCTCATGATGATGATGGAGGATTTTAAGAAGGACATAAGTAACTCCCTTAAAGAAATACAGGAGAACACAGGTAAACAGGTAGAAGCCCTCAAAGAGGAAACACACAAAAATTCCTTAAAAGAATTTCAAGAAAACACAACCAAACAGGTGAAGGAATTGAACAAAACCATCCAGGATCTAAAACTGGAAATAGAAACAATAAAGAAATCTCAAAGGGAGACTACTCTGGAGATAGAAAACGTAGGAAAGAGATCAGGAGTCATAGATGCAAGCATCACCAACAGAATACAAGAGATAGAAGAGAGAATCTCATGCACAGAAGATACCATGGAAAACCTCGACACAACAGTCAAAGAAAATGCAAAATGCAAAAAGCTCCTAACAAGAACATCCAGGAAATCCAAGATGCAATCAGGAGACCAAACCTAAGGATAATAGGTATAGATGAGAGTGAAGATTCCCAATCTAAAGGGCCAGTAAATATCTTCAACAAAATTATAGAGGAAAATTTCCCCAACCTAAAAAACGAGATACCTATACAAGAAGCCTACAGAACACCAAACAGACTAGACCAGAAAAGAAATACCTCCGTCACATAATAATCAAAACACCAAATGCACAAAACAAAGAAAAAATACTAAAAGCAGTAAGGGAAAAAGGTCAAGTAACATATAAAGGCAGACCTATAAGAATTACACCAGACTTTTCACCAGAGACTATAAAAGCCAGAAGATCCTGGTCTGATATCATACAGACCCTAAGGGAACACAACTGCCAGCCCAGACTGCTATACCCAGCAAAACTCTCAATCACTATAGATGGAGAAACCAAGATATTCCATGACAAAACCAAATTTGCACAATATCTTCCCACAAACCCAGCACTTCAAAGGATAATTGATGGAAAACGCCAACACAAGGAAGGAAACTACAACCGAGAAGAAGCATGGAAGTAATCTTCCAACAATCCCCCCCAAAAAAAGGTAGCTACACAAACATAATTCCACCTCTAATAACAAAAATAACAGGAAGCAACAATCATTTTTCCTTAATATCCCTTAACATCAATGGACTCAATTCTCCAATAAAAAGACGTAGACTATCAGACTGGATACATAAACAGGACCCAGAATTTTGTTGTATACAAGAAACGCACCTCAGTGACAAAGACAGACATTACCTCAGAGTAAAAGGCTGGAAAACAATTTTCCAAGCAAATGGTCCCAAGAAACAAGCTGGAGTAGCCATTCTAATATCAAATAAAATCGACTTTCAACCAAAGTAATCAAAAAAGATAAGGAAGGACACTTCATACTCATTAAAGGAAAAATCTACCAAGATGAACTCTCAATTCTGAACATCTACGCTCCAAATGCAAGGGCACCTACATACATAAAGAAACTTTACTAAAGCTCAAAGCACACATTGCACCTCACACAATAATAGTGGGGATTTTAACACCCCGCTCTCTCCAATGGACAGATCGTGGAAACAGAAACTAAACAAAGACACATTGAAATTAGCAGAAGTTATGGACCAAATGGATTTAACAGATATCTATAGAACATTTCATCCTAAAGTAAAAGAATATACCTTTTTCTCAGCACCTCATGGTACCTTCTCCAAAATAGACCATATAATTGGTCACAAAACAGTCCTCAACAGATACAAAAAGATTGAAATAATCCCCTGCATCCTATCAGATCACCACGGACTAAGGCTGGTCTTTAATAATGACAGAACCAAGGGAAAACCCACATCCATGTGGAAACTGAACAATGCTCTACTCAATGATGACTTTCTCAAGGAAGAAATAAAGAAAGAAATTAAAGACTTTCTAGAATTTAATGAAAATGAGGAAACATCATACCAGAACTTGTGGGACTCCATGAAAGCAGTGCTAAGAGGAAAACTCATAGCTCTAAGTGCCTACAAAAAGAAATTGGAGAGAGCACACATTAACAACTTGACAGCACACCTGAAAGCTCTAGAACAAAAAGAAGCAAATACACCCAAGAGGAGTAGGCGTCAGGAAATAATCAAACTCAGGGCTGAAATCAACCGAATAGAAACAGAAAGAACTATACAAAATATCAACAAAACCAGGAGTTGGTTCTTTGAGAAAATCAACAAGATAGATAAACCCTTAGCCAGATTAACCAGAGGGCACAGAGACAGTACCCAAATTAATAAAATCAGATCTGAAAAGGGAGACAAAACAACAGAAACTGAGGAAATTCAAAAAATCATCAGATCCTACTACAAAGGCCTATACTCAACAAAACTGGAAAATCTGGATGAAATGGACAATTTTCTAGACAGATACCAGGTACCAAAGTTAAATGAGGAGCAAATAAACCATCTAAACAGTCCCATAACCCCTAAAGAAATAGCAGCAGTCATTAAAAGTCTCCCCACCAAAAAAAGCCCAGGACCAGATGGTTTTAGTGCAGAATTCTATCAGACCTTCAAGGAAGACCTAATACCAATTCTCTTCAAACTATTCCACAAAATAGAAACGAAGGAACACTACCCAATTGTTCTATGAAGCTACAATCACACTCATACCTAAACCTCACAAAGACCCAACAAAGAAAGAGAACTTCAGACCAATCTCCCTCATGAATATCGATGCAAAAATACTCAATAAAATTCTAGCAAACCGAATCCAAGAACACATCAAAACAATCATCATCATGATCAAGTGGGCTTTAACCCAGGAATGCAGGGATGGTTCAATATTCGGAAATCCATCAATGTAATCCACTATATAAACAAACTCAAAGAAAAAACCACATGATC